>JAQGAF010002973.1:0-19637 GCA_034687865.1 Kryphioiulus occultus
CTCCAAGTTTCATTTCAAATCTCCGACCCCCACCCTACCTATTTTTCAACTATGACACATTTGAAAGATTCTTACACTTTAATATGGTGATGAACAGTTTGACATTGAGCTGACACATTACCACACTAGTATGTGCCTACAACCAGCTGCTAGCAAATCGTGCTGAGAGACCTGGCAAACCGATGGAAGATATTATGGCAAGACACCCATTAGATCAAAGTTGATTTGAGTGCAAATTATTACCAGTGAGTGGGTTGCAAGAAACTGTTAAGCCTGTTTGCGATGCAAAGCAACGGACAAAACTGCAGGCATGTATGAATAGGGCTGTTTCAAACGTTTCCTTTTTCTAACTTAATATAATATTTATTCTCCAGGTTGCTCAATAGTGATGACACTGCCCATTTTTCAGTTTGGAAACTTAACTTCCGGTTTCCTCTCCAAGCTCACCAATAAAAGCTTTCATGCCTTGGCCCAATGCAATCAACTGGGAAGAGGTGAACGTCCACATAATAAATGTCAAATGTGAAAGGCCAAGCATGCCAGTCACAGCCGATGCTGCGACTGCGATTGAGATAGCTGGACTTCAATATAAAGACATCTTAAGCAGGGTGCTAGACACATGCTTACAAGCAGTGAAAAGCAAGGAGATGGACCAAAAGTTATTGTAACAGGTAAAGGTGCAGTTGAGGATCGATCATTAGGAATTATTCCAGCAGATCGCAGTAGTCTTAACAGCAAAAGCTCGTGGGCAAAGCAGCCCACTGTAGCCCATAACCACTCACAGGAATAAAAATGTGACTGTACATGCAAGTGGATGATGGGGTCCTTTAAAAAACCAATTGTTATTTGTTTTTAACCGTCAAATACATTAAAGTTTAAATGCATAAATAGGTAAGCAATTTACACTTTTCTGACACAAGTTCCCGCCACAACAAACAGGATTTACAAAGATAGCGCCAAGCAGACCGCTGTTAGCTGTCTTCGAAATCAAGGAGATGATCAAGTATAATGTCATCACAAAATTGTGATTTAAACAGGAAATATTACAAAACTCGGTTAATAGCAAATGGACTGGAAGAGTTTGAAGTGTGAAAATCCCAAAAACTTCGAAGCACTCGAAGAATTCCTCAAGTGTGGCCTCACAGATGGAAGCACGCCAAACCAGCGTACCTAGGTACTATAGATTATTTCTTGCACTGTTAAATAACCCCAATCCATGTGGATCCGTCTGGGTAGCCCCTCTAGTCCTTTACAAACAAAAGCTCCACCCGTGATCCGCCAGATTAGTCTAAGCTGATGACTTATCCCAGTGAAAGGCAAGTTGCCCTTAACGTGATCCCTTCCAACTAAAAATGAACGAGTAAGTCTTGCCTACCTGAATCTATGTATGTTCATGGTCAAATGTGTCATCCATTTTAATCCCTCGTGTTTATCGATTGGTTTTTCAATAACTGTGGAATTTCTTGGTTCCATATGCTGAGCTGACAGACTCCGGAAGACGCTGTCCATTAACATCAACAGGCACTAATAATAGAGGGTAAAGAAAAAGTAATATTAATGTACAGTATCTCACTAGTCCGTGCTGACTATTCAACTCTGTTCGGCCATAGCATAACGGAATTGAGACATAAAAAGGTAATTTTTTGCCAACCTAAACGACAATATCTGGCTGCCATCAAGTGGGGTCACGATTAAGTTTCTTCAGCTGGGTTTCATGATTCTCGAAATTCAACCGCTCAAAATTCTTGCTGGCCTGCATGTATACAACACGGAGAACGCGTTTTATCAATGATGTTGCCGCCAAAATAAACCACATATTTAAAGAACTTCTCTTACCTTATTAGCTTCTATATTGACATATGCCATAACAACAATAGGTCTCTTAACATTAATCCTGCCTTTTAGCACTTTAGAGAACGAAGAATGTCCGAATTGGAACGTTGATGTTCGTTCTCTTCTTTCGAATAATCCTCATGCACGTGCGCCAAACGTCAACTGCCAAAAATTCCGAATTCGTCAACACTCAATAGTGACATCTAGCGGTTACGAAGCAAAAATCGATTTTATCCCCAAAAAGGCACAAATGCTGTCATTGGTTCATTTTTGAGCCCTCCGCTGTGTGGGCGGAAACCACGCAAATACAAGGGGAACGTTCATATACTACGCCCCACATGACAGTCCCAAATAAAGATTGTCAGCTAAAAATAAACCTTTGAAGTTGATTTGCCACCACACACCTTTGTGCATATTAAAAGTTAATGACCGCTGATCAATTAGCCTTAAGGGGACAAATACGGACAGTAATACTGATCACGTAAGGGCATAACTGATGTATTGATGTTCGATACTTACAATTATCCGGATTTTCGGATGATACTGAGCTTTTTACTGACAGTAAAATACTGATCACGTAGGGTCGCGAAAATATTGACGCATACGGTCATTTCCACTATCTGTGCTATAGCACAGATTTATAGGGGGTAACCCTGTAAACTACAGGGTGGCCACACATTTGAAAACTGTTGTGGTTTCCCTGATTTACAGGTCGCATTATCTCAAATTTCCGGGTTTTTTTTATTGATAAACGCATGTGCTAAACAATTAAATGTAAATTCAGTACGTTTAAATGCCAAAATTATGCTTCAGCGAATTCGCTTGAACCAAATCACCCCCTTGATTAATATCAAGTAAAATTTCCAAAATTCACTTCCAGTAGTAAGTAAAACACGTTTCAACGCACGATTTAAATTTCAATTTTTAGTTGACTTAAAGGCTGCATATATACATATTCATGTGGTCACCCTGAACTAACTTAGCTGATAAAAGTGAAAATACTACACATACTTGTCGAAAATCATGTAAAAAAATGCATCTTTATTAATGGACACCCCAAGCTTCTTCGAAAGCTGTGCAAATTTTCGAGCAGGCAACAGCAGCCGATAGTGGATACTGGCTGATGGAAATATCCTCCTCCGTGTAATCCACATCCACCTAAAAAATTAATGTTGAGAATTATGAAACATCCGCTCGTTGCACTGCAGCAAGACAGAAAAACATTGCCTTAATATGCACGCTTTAAGCTAAGTTAGACATGTTACCTGCCGAGATGCCAGAACATCTGGGGCAGGTTTCTTAAGGCCGACAGTTCCCCTGTCGGTTTAGAAAACCAGTCCTGTGGTTCTTTTAACTCAGTAGGCAACAGGCCTAACGTAGCTTAAAGGCGGCATGTAAACCTAGTGAAAATGATAGAATGCCCACCTTGCCATGCGCCATGGCCCCTATGACGACCACCATGGGGGCAGACTCCGGCACCATTTCTATTGGTCTGATCGTCGTCTTTGCGTGACATGACATTGCAACCTTTCTGCATCCGACAGGCAGGTGATCGATGATCGGATTTTTAATTACTTTTAGCAATTTTTCGGATCCATTTGCTGCTCTAATACTCAGTTTGTGCAATAGTTGAACTGAAAAACAAAACAATAGTGTATTTTAAATATTTTTGCTGTATATCAGGATTACAAAACAGTGTGTTCAAAACAGAAATTTATTCATAGGCCACGTTATACAACAAAATTTTATGAAAACTCTTTACCCATAACACCAGAAAATCGCTTCATCGTTCTGGGAATTCTGGTCTGCGGATTTACTTCTATAAGGGCATTTCGCTCCGTATGTATGTACACTTGAAGTAGATTGGCTCGATTTAACGGACTGTCCATCAGCATCAACAGGCACTGATCACAAAGAGGATAATAAATAATGGCAGCTCCACACATCGAAATGATCAGTGTTCAATCATGGTGACTATTAATTTCTGGAAATAATACCCTGAACTTTCCAGGTTTTCCAGGGTAACAACCTAATTTTTTCTGGTTCAACAAATATATTTGAGCGATTGAATGTGTGCATGCGCCACAATTCTGTAAAATCAATATTTAGTAATAATAAGAAATAAGGAAATGCCACAGACATATTTTTTGGGGAATGGTGGAATTGATTATCAGGGCAATAATTTTTTTGCTGACTTATACAATTTTGATACTGAATTTGATTCCCAGAGTTGTCCAGGTTTACTAGTCACCATGTGAATGCACAATTTTATCTTCTACTACTAACTTGATGCGCGATGTCAGGCCGGCAGGACGCTGGGTCACGATTAAACTTCTTCAGCTGGCTTTGATGATCCTCAAAATTCAAAAGATCAAATTTTTTCCCAACCTGTAGAATGAGTGGTAACATTTATATATAACATATACGCGTTTCAATGAAAACCTGGTAGTTGTCAAAAGTTAGGCCCATGCATGCCTAAAGGCACATGTAGATGTAGCATCTTACTTACCTTGACAGCTTCTAAACTTGCATTTTCCAAGACTACAATAAGCCGTTTCTCTCCATGCCTGCCTTTTAAGAGCTTTGGAGGCCGAGGACTTTCAATATTTGAGGATTGTTCGTCATCATCTGAAGAAGGTGCTTCCACGTGCCTTTTCGACGCCATTTTCTGTCTAGTCAATTTTGGAACGTAGCCAGTGGCGTCACCTAGCGACAGAAACAAAAACCTTGACTTTCGCCTTAAAAATGGGGGTAATTCATAAAAACCATCATACGCATAGACATTAGACTTTTTTAAACTTCAAAGTAAATGTGCAAAGAAGGATGCCTAAAAGCAACATTAGGACAAATTATTTTGTTGGTGGAAATCTCACCACTCTCCTTATCCCCTTGCTCATCGCATCAATACAGTTCGCGAGAATTAATCGAGAGACTGGTTGAAATGCAAATTCGTATGAGCTTTTAGATGAAAAAAAACCAAATAATTACCTGACAAACAAGATTTAAATAAGTGACGCCTTCTTAATTTCTTACCCAATTTAATGACCATGAATCCACTGGGAATGGCAACGTTTGCACAAAATGTTTCAGCGGAGATGACCAGGTTTCGATTGTATACAACTTAAATTCTGTTGAATTATGCCCAATATTCTCCAAATAAGCAATTTATTGTCATATTTTTCATTGCTGCGCTGAGTGCATATGTACCAAAAAATCTGCAAACATATTTGGCAAAAAGATTGCCGAGCATCGTGAAAGATAAATTAAAGCAACAAACAGTAGCAAAACTTCACAATCTTTTCTTTATGAGCTTCTCCAATTTTTTAATTCTGCTGGACTCGTGTTCGGGACTAGTTACGGAGGGATTGCGATTCAGCGTGGGTGATCCGCCTTCGTGCGAGGTACCTTGGGAGCGAATAGCGCGAGTGCGGAATATGTCCATGATGGCATTTTGCTCATTTCTCTTCAACCCCTTATCAAAGAGATACACCGATCAACTCTTCTGTTCATGAAAACCATAATCGGTTTGGTAGCAACAACTAAAATAAATACGCACTTTCATTTCCAACACCTTTTGAAACTCCGAGCTGTCAGATTCGGGCAAAAACTTGATGTAATTATCAACAAAACTTTGCGGGGAATCCAGAGGCGCCATAACCACCTTCAAGATCATTTCTGCTTTTACCATTCCCTTGATGACTATTTTTGTGTAACTGGTATGGTAAAAACGTTAGTTGTTAGCATCGATAGGCAAAACTTTGTGCTTTAAATCATTAATTAAGTTTACCTCACAGGCGCTTTTCGTATTATTTTCGAGCCGACAGAAGGCAAATCCAGTAACACTGTCTTCAGCATGTGTGCATCTAACAGCAGCTAGCGTAATGAGAAAATATGCTAACATCAGCTTCGGATAGTGTTCATGAATGGAGCAATGTGTCAAAAATAAAAATCTAATATTTCAAAAATTAAAAATCTAAGGCCAGAATTGGATCAAAACTCACGGAAACAGAACTACATGTAATGAACTGAATTTACCTGCTCAGCTCCTACTGTGCTAATAGGCTTGCATTTGAATATGTGAGTGATAAACTTGGGGATGAAAGAACTGTGAAGCAATGCAAAAATTAAAACCACTGTATCGACAAAATAAGTTTGGAGCAATAAACCAAGTAGACGAGTTACAAAAATGTTCCGAACCTGGCAAATTTCACGCAGAACTGAGTGAAATATTTCCTGGAAGAGGCCAAGTTATCCCGAATGAGTGGCAATGCTTGACGTATGTGAGCCGTGATCGCCGTCACATAACCGCTCTGGTCACCGACAGTCTCCACACTTTGCCACTGAATCTAAAATCAAAGAGTTTTGATTCAGCAACTTTACTGTCAGCTGGCAAGTGCTAAAACTTAATTTGAATAACAACAAGATAAAACATTCGAAACCTGGCTAGCATGAATACATTAAGTCATTTCAATGCTTCTCAAGTCATTTTTTTCGATCAATGTCATGAACGATCTATCGTCTACCTTGCTCATTGCAGTCAATGCAGGCTCGCAAGCAGATTCCAAATCCTGCACTAAAAGCTGAATGCAATTGGCAATAACATTGTTGAACACGTCTTCTTCGCCGCTAAGGTCTATTTTATCAGCAAGAGATGGATCGACCTTCTCTTTAAGCTTGTCTTTCAGCTGCAATAAGGGGAAATTAACTAATTAGTGAAAAAATTATCAAACATTGCGCCCTATCCAAATGATCGTGAGTGCACACTGCCCACCTGCTGAGTGGTTTCCAAGCAATACTCGGCAGTTGTGAGGATGCTGCAAACGCGGCACAGTTCTTCGGTGGTGAATTTCGGCATTTCGCCTTCCTTTAGCAGGTTTTGAAAATTCTGTATTAGACCGCTGGTGGAAGTGAGCGAGGATAAGACAGTGGAGCTTGTCATTCTGGGATTCAGGGATTTAAAAATTAAAAAAAAAAGTTTAGTTGCTGTTACTCTTGAAAACTACGACGAAAATGTTGGTTGTTCTTGCAGCAACTAACTTTGGAAGATTGTTTTGCAGGAGACGCACGGCATATTCTCTCAAATACTTCTGGAAAGTTGCTGTCAGTGCAAGCATGGGTTGGCCGGTGCTAAGCTGGGCGCATTGCACCATGCATTTCTTGTAGAAAACGAACAAGTCGGCACAGCTTGGCAGCACGACGCTACTTTCCATGTCGTCTCGAGGAAGACCATGCTGCTTAAAATCCTGCACAAACTGCTCGATCAATTCAGCCAGATTTCTAAACGTAAAGAGTAATTTCGTTAGGAAATTTGATTTAAAAATGTTTTTTTCGTATAGCATATTTTTAAAAGTATGCAATTACCTATCCTGTGATTCGATGTAGATATTTAGGTGAGGCTCGAAGCATTTGGAAATAATGCCCTGGAATGGTGAAGGTGCCTGCTTGGACGGTGCGGTCTAAGCATCAGAAAAAACAACACAGAATTACACGTAATAGGTGAACGAGATACAAACAGCACCCCTTGATACTCCAGCTCACTGATTGTGAAATCAATATATGATGCACATATGACCAATACCTCAGTAATTGGCGTGCTTAGAGTTTCTACAGTTTTCTTGTCAGAAGTGTCATCATCCTCTTCGAAAGGATTTGGCGGCTCTGGGACATCAAACGGGTTGGTTGATACTGGGGTGACAGAAGCGCGTCTCTGTTATATTGCATACAAAACCATATTGTCTGAATAAAAAGTTCCAGAACAACGATATACTCAAACTATCTTGAAAACGACATAAACCTGTGTGCTTGCGCTTTGACTAGTGTCCGGGCGCTCTGTAGTTATTCCAGAAAATCTTCGTGATAACAAGCCCTCAAAATACACAGTCCTTTGAATGGCAAAAAGTAGGAGCTTCACATCGATTTCTTGAACTCTTCTTGCCATAATGGTGGATAATTCGTGCCTGGTACAACAACACAACATTAAATTGGCCCAGATAATTTCTATTTGCAATATCTAGCAAATGGCAGGTGTTAAGCCAACCTGGTAACATCGCAAAAAGCAACTGCGATTCTTTCGCTGAACTCCCAATTTGGAGGAAACATGCGCCCAAACTTTTCCTCAAAATCGACCAAGTGTCGCTTCAGCCAAGAGTACCTGCGGTCAATTCTGTCCAGCCAAGCAACCTGTTAGATGCACCAAACTTTTAAATTCGTTTTTTTATGCAAACACATTGTAAAATTAAAAATAAACCTTCACAATTATTTCTACTAACATCTTGGTTTTCTTGAAACAAATGAGTATATTCGGCCAGCTGGAGTTTCACAAACCAGACGAAAAAATCGTGCCTGCAAACAAATTAAACACCTTTCACATTCAAAGTAATTGAGAATTTGAAGAATGACCAGATGTCAACTTACTTCACTTTAGGATCTAAAATATTTAGTACTAAGCAAGCTTCAGCCAATTGTTGGGAAGGCGTGAAATGCTAATGACCAAAAAGAAAAAAATTGAATCATGAAAAGGCTCCTCGTTTTACTTATCTTTTAAAAAATCAAAATTTAAATACCTTAGCAGCCGGGCCTGCAAATGCCTCGTGCAAATCAGCGGTGATTTGCTGTCCTAGCTCGGCCTTAATTTCGTGCACTGTATCTGCCAACTGCTTGATTTGTTGTATGTTATTATATTTTTGAAACTGCTCCAAGACTTTGACGACCACCTGAAGCAAGTTTGCTATTTCCCCATATTGCCGTTTTTGTATCAATCCCCTGCAGGATAAACACATGTCATCAATACCAGCAGATACTTGCAAAAGATTGCAAAGGATAAAAGTCAATCAATTACTTCAAGCTTTCAACGCCTCCAACAAGTATATGCAGGTTGTTAAGAGTGGTGATAGATGTAGTTAAATGTCGTTTTGCATGGTCCAACTGCTTGATATCACGAGTTATATCTTTAACCTGCATATTTTATACATGAATGTTTATAAAGATCCCAAGATTACAATTAAAAACATTAACAGCAATAAAGATGCTTTACCATCTGCTCCGATTTTTCAGCTTTATCTTTAATATCTTTAATGAGCGTGAACAACAATTGGATTGCTTGCTGAGCTTCTGATAATGCTTCCTGACCGTCTTGACCAACATTAGTTTGCCCACGTACCACCGAGCGAATTTCATCGTCCAAACTCCTGCGAGTCGATTATCAATACATTAGAAATGTATCACGTCCAGTTTTTCAGGAATTTAAGGGCAGAAATTTCAGAGCCTGAGGATTGGCATCTGAGAAATTTCTACAAAGTTTTATAAGCAAGGATAGAAACCTTATTTTCAAATGCATCCCATTGACAACTTCGTCGATGTTTGACAACGACTGTTCTGTTGGAAAAAGCGAGTTGATATAGTCGACAGCGTTGAAATTGGGGTCGTCCAATGGGTCACTGCTGGGCAGCACCTATGATTGATAAAAAACACACTATATGGCTGCACTTTACATTATGCCCTTCTGGTGCTAGCTCCACCATAGACACTAAAAGAGAAGGTGGGCTTCCCCTAAAGCGTTCCTATAGGCGGGAAATAATTGCCTGATGGTGGGGTAGATAAAATAAGAATTTGTAAAAAAGAAAATACACAAAAAATAAACAAAAAAGACAAAAAGCACAATAAAAGTACGCAAAATATGTCATGTGCCAATATAAGGAATGCTATATACAGGAAACAACAAAACCTTTCATTCGAAATTGAAATTAGAAATTTAATGAAAATTTCCACGGAATGGCTTACCATCCTTATTTTTTACAAAATCCTACAACTAGCTATGTAAAATACATTATTAATTTGCTGAATCTCCCTGACTTTTGCAAAATAAATACATTTTCCCAGACTTCCAACTTTTCCAGGTGTGAGGGAACCCTGGTAAAGTATATTCCGATGTTTATAGCCACATGTTCATAACATTCCTGCCCAATATTTTATATCAGTTTCAAAAAACCTTCGACATTGCAATTATCATTACCAATAGACAGCCGGTACAGTACGGGTATCATTTCCAGTAGGACTACACCTTTTGAATGTTGGCAGAAAAATAACCAAAATAACATACGGCTGGAACACAAGAGACCGAAACCAAACTCTCTAGGCTTCTGGGAATGATGGACAAAACGTTAACTTACAAAATGAACTTATTATAATGTAAATATGTATTTGCCTGTTCAATTGCATCCTGCACTTCTTTGGGAAATTCTATGTAGGAGGCGATTTGGTCGTCGTCGAAATAATTTTCGTCCAATTCCTCAAACGTAGCCATTCCTTAGGCGTTTGTTAACGTTTCTCACAACTACTACATATTACATTACTAATAAAATCCAAGAAAAGGCATTCAATAACGAATAAACCACATTAATAAGCAGACGAATTTCGTTGCTAATTTGCTATGCAGTTTCGAACGTTGACTTCCGTTCGTTGGGAACGACGTTTAAAGCGCCACCTGGCCACGTGCTTTCTATGGGAGTAGTTTCATCAATAAGGATGCTTTACTAGTAAACAGTCAAATACTACAGCTAATTATTACAACTAAAATTATGAATAAAGCACGCAAAAGATACAACTGGAAATCCAGACAGGTTGTGGAGACAGAAATCGACGAGACAGCCACAAAAAAGGTAAAACCCTTGACGGGATTAGGTTGAAGGCCGTGTGAAACCAATGGTTGAACACTGCCAATGCCTTATTAGATTTAATATTAGACACTTAACCTATGAATAACAAGTGTGTAAGGCTGAGCAGGATATTTCTGCCACTCAAGTATCTAACAAATAATACAGCTGTCGAATATGAACGTATAATGTACTGTGTATAGAATAGGGAACTGGCAACAAGCAGGGTGGGATGTGATACCAGAGCGGCAAACAAAAGCCAAACATGTTCTGAAACGTCCAAAAAATTGAAAAATATTGAATATTGAAAAAAAGTCCTAGACTACATGTACTAATCATGACAGCCTTTAGCTTGATACAGGTGCAGTTTAAAATTGACTCCACTTTAGTTTTAAAAAAAATGAATAAAGATTGAAATACTACATTCCAAAACTTTGTTTGAAACCGTTTGGCAATTGCAAAAATAATCCTTAAATTTTCTCCAAAAGCACTAAATTGCAAAACTTAACTTAATTTGTTTGCCATCCTGGATGTCATGAAAGACTAATAAGGTGACAATATAACTATTTCGTGCTATAAACTTCAACTTTCAGATAAAAGTCGACCTGTCAGATGTGAAAGCGGAGCAGTACGACCCGAGCAATGCCTTGGTCCTGCCGTCGAAGAAGCGGGCCACTAAGATCAAGAACAAGCTGCCCGAACATTCGGTCAAGCCACTTTCCCGCAAGCAGAAGAAGCGTCTGCAAAAAATCGTAGCATCCAAAGAGAAAAAGCAGAGTGTACGTATTTATGCCAAATGTATAGCAAGGTCACTTCAAAATTAGTCTCGAGATTTCTAATGTAGACTTACTTTTGTTTTATAGAGAGCCAAATTGTTTGAGGAGTTGGCCAAGGTGCAGGCCACGAAAGAAGACATGAAGCTATTCGTGGCTACTGCCAATATGCAGACCAAAGGATTCAAGAAGTGAGTCAATGTTCACAACTGCAGTGATCTCAAAACTTAATGCCAGGGTGTGGATTTTTGCCGTCAGATTTTACAAAATCACTTTTTCTCTCAGGCATTCCATGGAGCAAGTAGGACTGCTCACGTCGACGGGGAAGCTGAAAAGTGTGAGAGGGAGTAACAAGGTGTCAAAGGTGGACAGGATGCAACTTCAAGCAGTAGAAGAAAGCTCCGACGAGTCCTCAGAGTGTGATAGCTCTGATGAAAACCAGGATGAAGGAGAAAGCTCTAAGGACAAAATGGAAGTTGACGTGGCAGAGATTACTCAAGAAGAGTTGCCAGGAAGTGACGAACAATGTGATGAATCTAACACTGCTGATCAGCGACAGATAAAATCTGATGTCCAAACTGGTGTCCCAAAAGTGAAAGAGTCCAATAATTGTGATATAGCAATTGCACCAGAACCCAAAGTAATTTCACGGGTAACAGTTTTCAATCCCGTGAATCGAACCCCTGAAATCCAGGTAAAATGGCAACTAACTTTGCGTACATGTGTAGTGTGTTGTTGCTCGTCACCCCTTTATAACTCTGGTCTTTCATTTATAGGACGCCAGGTTGAAGCTGCCTATATTGGCTGAAGAACAGGTCATCATGGAGGCGATCCACGAAACCCCCATCGTGATCGTTACCGGTGAAACAGGCTCTGGAAAGACGACACAGGTCCCGCAATTTCTGTACGAAGCAGGCTACACAAAGTGGGTAAACTCGTCTACTGCATGTTTTTATAAGCAATGCTTAACATTAATTATGGTCCACCACAAGCCATGAACATCTGCTTTGGGTTTTCAAGTTAAATTCCAAACTAACTGCGATGCGTAATGGCACAGTAACCAAACTTAGCAGATGAACATTCATATTATTCTCTTCGTTAACAGTGACAGGCAGATGATTGGCATCACTGAACCCAGAAGAGTGGCTGCAATCACTATGTCGAGCCGTGTAGGAGAGGAAATGGGCTTCTCGGCAGACAAGGTGTCCTACCAAATACGTTACGAAGGTAACGCTACCGAAAGTACAGAAATAAAGTTCATGACGGATGGGGTGTTGTTAGAAGAAATGAAGCGGGTAAACAAGAATTCCTTCGAAGCAGGATGCTGGGCTTGATTTTGCAATTGCTATACATTTTTTCATTTTCTAGGATCCTTCACTATCTCGTTACTCCGTGATAATCATTGACGAAGCCCACGAAAGAAGCGTTTACACAGATATTCTCATCGGCATGTTGTCACGTATTGTGCCATGGCGGAACGAGGTGTGGTGAACATCGAGTATCAAAATGCATGTCGTAATCCCATAAATTAACTCTACACAATGTATTTTCAGAATAATAAACCTCTCAAGCTCGTCATAATGTCCGCCACGCTTAGGGTGGATGACTTCACGAAAAACAGTCGCTTATTCAAAAGTGTGCCACCAGTTGTGAATGTCAGTTCCAGACAATTTGATGTAAAAGTGCACTTCAGCAAAAACACTCCAGAAAACTATGTGGATGAAGCCTTTAAAAAAGCCTGTAAGATACACCGTAAACTGCCAGCTGGGGGAATTCTGATCTTCCTCACTGGGCAACAGGAGGTCAACATCCTCTGCGGAAAATTGAGGAGGATGTTTCCATTGACTCAAGACCAAAGATGGGCTTCAAAAAAGCATTGCAAAGGAGCGTCCATAACTAAGAAAGCGAGTGATAAGGATACCAGTGCAACAGGCAAGGAGAATATGAAAGAAGGAAAAGTTGCAAAGCCTTCACAGCCAGACGATATGATACTTCCAAAAATTAACCTAGAAGAGTAAGACTAGGGCTATTTTGGTTATTCTTGCTTGGGGCTGCTTTGCAGCTTAGCTCATCTAATTGACTGGTTCAATTTCCAGTTATGCGGTTACACCGAACGAAGAGGACGATACGATCTATGATGTGGATGATGGTTCCGACATTGGCGATCTTTTTTCGGAAGACGATGAGCTGGTAGGTTAACCATGATTGCGTGTCAGTTTGATCTCAGTGTCCATGTCAACCCATGATCTCTCACAATATGTACATGTATATGAAAGAAACAAATTTGCCATGTAACTCAATAGAAACCTTTGCATGAAACAAAATTCCCGCCTTCTTTAGGACGAGAAAGATGCAAAATCTTTTCGATTGGAACCTGAAGAGCCTATGTATGTGCTGCCGATGTATGCTATGTTACCTCCATATAAGCAAGCTCAAGTTTTCCAGCCCCAGCCCGAAGGCTGCCGCTTGTGTGTGGTGGCAACCAACGTGGCCGAGACATCGATCACAATCCCCAACATCAAATACGTGATCGATAGCGGAAAAGTGAAGACGTGTGTTTACGACCGTATCACCGGTGTTTCGACCTTCCAAGTTGTATGGACGTCAAAGGCTGCAGCCATGCAAAGGGCAGGACGTGCAGGTCGTACAGCTTCAGGTCACTGCTATAGGTACGTAGCCATCTACACCAAGTACAAATTTCCATCCTCTTTTCCCATCTGCAATTTCAGTCTTCATTTCCAACCAGGTTGTATTCGTCTGCAGTTTTCAATGATGAATTTGCAAATTTTGCTCCTCCGGAAATATGTCGTCGACCCATTGATGATGTGGTCCTAAAACTGAAGGTGAGTTTGATGGTGACATTGTTGCATTACACTGAAAACCAGCTTGTGGAATTCAAATCATCCTTTTATCATTGACAGAATATGAACTTTCACAAAGTATTGAATTTTCCATTTCCAACGCCGATAGACGAAGAAAGCCTCAAGGTAGGGTTTCTTTCTTTCAGCAGTAACCACTGATTTTCAGAGTTAATCTCTACAATTTTTATCAATTCTAACTGATTTCAGGCATCAGAAAGACGTTTGACTTTGTTGGGAGCTCTGAAACCGCCATGCCAGCCACGAACGTTTTCAGATTCAAACAAAAGTTTGTGTTCTTATCAGTTCCTAGTTGTCTATCGCTTCGGGAATCTGCAATCCATTTTAATTTTGGAGTATTTCAATTTAATTACAGCACAGTTTTCTGCAAGGATAACTAAACTAGGACGTGCAATGGCCTGCTTTGCGCTAGCACCACGATACAGTAAAATGATGGCGCTTAGCCACCAACATGATCTCTTGCCATACGTCATATGTATTGTGGCTGCCCTTACAGTGCAGGAGGTGTTGCAGGAAACTCACACTGTTGCTCATTCAGTTCAAGAGGTACGTTATTAGTCTGTCCTAAATGAAATTCATTCTCCTTGTGCATATCTTCATTTCATTGATTTTACTTAACTTCTGGTCTTTAGAAAGTGGCTCTCAAAGGCCAAAAGGCTTATTGGATGCAAATACGAAGAACGTGGGCTGGCCAGGTCAGTCACTTGCCAAACAAATTGATCTGAACTTCCGTTTGTCATAAACAATTCTCACTTCACATATGACAATTTCAGGCGAACTCGCTGGCATTGGGAGATGTCATGGTGTTGCTAAAAGCAGTAGGCGCTGCCGAATACGAAGGTTGCTCACAACATTTTTGCCAACAACATGGACTGCGTTACAAAGCCATGTTAGAAATCCGGAAATTGCGAAACCAGTTGACCAATAAGGTCAACGAGGTTTTGCCCGGCGCAAATTTGTACATTGACCCAAAAATGCGGCCACCAACAGATTCGCAAGCCAATCTGCTCAGACAGATTCTCCTAGCTGGATTGCCAGATTGCATTGCTAGGTAACATCAAAGTGGTATTTTAAAATTCAATAATTAATAGCGATTTGGATGTTGCCTCGGAAGTTAATTAGAAAATCATGTTTCCTTAGGAAAGTTCCAGAGGATGAAATCAAGGGCGATAGTGAAGAAAAACGCAAATGGAGAAACGCTTACAAGGTATGTCCTTTGCAAATGTTTTTGGCTAGATTTATAACCGTATTCTGTAAACAACGGATTATTTTCAGGCAACTAACATCGAGGAGCCAGTGTTTTTACATCCAAATTCTGTCTTGTTTCGGGAACTCCCTGCCTTTGTGGTCTATCAAGAAATATTCGAGACTAAAAAAATGTTCATGCGAGGTTGGTATCCGGCAGTGTCTCCATTAATGTAATCAGCCACTACAACTGAAAGGGCTTTCATTTGGATTGCAGGTATTGCCGCAATAGAACCAGAGTGGATAATGCATTTCTTTCCAAAAGAGTGCAATTTCTCGAAGCCACTAACCGAGCCTGGACCACGTTTTGACGAGTCAACAGGAACAGTGAAATGTTTCATGTCTGCATCTTTTGGTAAGAGTTTGATTACCAAAGTAATATAGTTACTCGCAAAAGTTTGGTATCCCCAACGAATTGTTTCAAGTTTAATGGAACATTTCATTGTGTTGTGCACTTGAAATCTTAAAATTACCTGTCATCAACATCTAATTCATCGTTTTGCATATACTGCATCATTTCTGTCTCTTGTTTATTCGTCATAAATGAATACTTAATAAAATAATATTTCTATTTGACAGGAAGGTGTGCGTGGCAATTACCAGCCACGGAACTGGAATATCCAGAAGGTGAAGACAGATTTCGGTGGTTTGCCAGGTTTCTACTTGAGGGTGAAGTGTGTCCCCGTTTGCAGAAATTTACAAACCAACTCTTAATACCTCCTTCAACAATGATCAAATTTTGGGCAAGGTAACTTGTGAACATTTCACATAAAATTTGAGATAAAATGCAGATAAAAAATCACTTTATAATTTAGCCTGCAGTCACGAACTGGAACCCTTTTGAAAGCATTGATTTCCAAGAACGTAAGCTCGAAACAGCGACTCGTCGAGGAGTGGGAAACAGACAAAACATGTGATTAATGTGAAGTTTTTTACTGATACTGCATAGTCATCTCTATAATTAAAATAATTTTTCTTCATTGTTTATTTCTAGATCTACTACGGGAATACCTCGAATGGGTTCCAGAGTCTGATCACTTTTCAGTCGAAAAATCATGGCCTCCTTTGGAATAATTACAAAATGTGTAAAAGTTTTTTACAAATAAACCCACACTATTTATTACATCTTATGAGCCTTTCAAATTGTACCTATGAAGTTTGGTGATCATAGCTTGATGAGTGGTTTCCTAGATTACACACTTGCACATACTAATTGTAAATTTTGCAAAGCTTGGAAGTTTCTGTGGCTAGATTATAGAATTGGCGTCAAACCAAAGAATAGCAATAAAAGTAAAAAAAATGCAGATCCTTGTAATTAAGGATTAAAACTAATAGCCAACAAAAAGCCTGTTATAATGATACGTTTAAGTGTACATTTACAATAAGAAATCTAGGTTTATCATGATGTACCTGGTCATAGATTCTTTGGGGAGAAGGTAAACAGGACACAAAAAGGACTTCTCTGCTTTCAAGTCTCCAACATATGGTCGGGGGACTTCAGTTTTCGCTCAATGGCGACTTGTTGGAAAGATTTCACGAATAAAACCACATTATTGATTGTTTCTTAACAGCTTTCCATATTGTAAATTTAAGTTGTTTTATGATGTGGTTTCCTAGATTACACCCCTTCAATATTATCCCGTTTTAACGTACTACTGTGTAGTTATAAGTTTGTCAACATTGTAAATTTCTGTGACTAGACTATGTAAATACCAGAGATAGAAGTAAAAAAATTATAGAGATTAGAGCCTTCTTTTGCTGACTGTTTGCACCAAATTATCGAGCCATTATCTTCAGATACATTGTATATTCAAAACTTTCTTTTATCGTGTTTCTAGTTTCAATAAAGTAGATAGACAGGCAAGCTAATGGGAATGCGTCCCAACATTTAGCTCAAGGTGCTAATGGCAATGCCCAAAAAACCAAGTTAAATGGTGCAAACAATCACTAGAAAGGCAATTCATCATGGTCGAAATTGCACATGTATTGTTCAGCAAAAACTATATATGCATTATCAGCGAACCTGAGCAATGCTGATATTACTGTTATTAGTGCTGATTATTTGGAGACATGATGAATAACTTCCAGCACAAAATGATACTGTTGCACTTTGTGAATTATATACAGACTTAATCTAAATCACGATTGAAATGCAGTGATGGGTATTGCATTCTGATTAAATGTGACTGACCCTGTACAAAACCATATAAAATCTAAATATGTATCATCTGGAAGATGTACCTGCATGTCGGCACATTGCCATATACAGTGTAGTTGTCAAGTACAGCTACACAGCACTCACCTTTCTGGTCTGAGATTCTGCGGAGAGGATAATGTGACCTGAGAAGGATTACTCTGCTTTCAAGTGTCCATCGTCCGCTGGAGAGGTATTTCCGTTTTCACTCGATGGAGACTTGTTGGATTTTCTGCTTTTCAACGGATTGTTTTTGCATTCCAAATGCAAGTTATTTAAGTCAAACGCCACCTTTAAATTGTCCTGAAAAATAAGTGTACTTGTCAGCTCATTAAAATTTAAAGACTGCCTTCTATCAACCGTAAAAAAATTAATTCGCCGGTACATGACCAACGTATGGAGCATGGCTGTAGGATTGATTATGTTAATATAATTGCATGCCATACTATTTTCATCGGAAATTGGTTGATTTAAATGCAGTAGATGGTACAGAAAAAGTAAAGAACAAATAAGCGACATACCACAGTGAAAAAGAATTTCTGGAGCCTCTTTTTATCATCGACAAGAGGCCGTCGCATCACTTCTTTGCCATTTCGAAACAGCGCAACTGTAGGCAATTGCTTACTGAGTGAGGAGTCGTTTACATAGAACCTAGAGGGAATAATTTAAACAAATTGTAGGATAAACCCTAATTCACACAAATACCAAAAAAAACTGCAAGATGAAGCAAAAATTGCAAACACACTGTTTAGCCACATCAGGATAGCGGGTCACATCGAGCTTTCCAAACTTCAGATTTTCAAGCACATATCTAAAGAAACAAGGTTAATGTGAAATACTCACGAGTGAGTAAATAAGAATCGAAATTGCATTGACACTTACTCGGCCGACAGCTCGGAAAATATGGGAGCAAATGTGACGCAAGCTGGAGACCAAGCGGCATAAAAGGCTATGAGCCACGTTATTCTCCTATCTCTGTTAAGTTCATCCTAGATGCATCATCAAAGTTCATTTTTGTAGTCACTTACAATGGAAATCACATAGAAGCAACCTTGCGTAGAAGTAAAATGCACTGACCTGTAAGTTAGGTCCTCTAAAATATACGATATTTTCAGGTCCTGAATAAGAAGGCTCTGGAACGAGCAATAGTTGCACTGAAAGAATAAATAGAGAGGACTAATAAATTACTGAGCACTAGTATAGCACAAGAGGAAATTAAAATCTTTTCAACAATCAAACCCCAAAATTGCAAATTTACTGGAAAATGCACATTACCTACACACAGGACAGCATAGGCGATGCCCAATCTAGGATCATTCGTCATGAATAAAATCAAGTTCCCTATTTTAAGGTACATGAACGCCGATGAAAGATAAGCCAACATTGAGGTCGACCCTATGTACAGGAAATCTTATTAGTCTTGACCTACAGCATGAGGATCACATCACACATATTAAATATAGGCGCCATAAATACCAGATTTCCTCGTCTTGAACACCGTGATTATAGCCACGAACATGGTTATTTCCCATTCTCGCTATAATGATAAAGAGTAACGTTGTACTAATAATAATAATTGTGGAATAAAATTAACCTCATTTCATAGGGTATCAAAACTTGAGCTCACCCAGTCCAATTCGCATTTGGAATCGGCGAAAAGAACGTAGCAACACGGTGGGACGGTCCGTAAAACATAAAACGAAAAAGCCAACGATAAATTGATAATATAATGGATATGAAGCAATTTCTTGATATCTTTAAAAAGTCCTTTGAAAATGGGATGCATGGTCAAAAAATTAAAGAAAACTGGCGTTGCAGAAGGAAAAACGTTCTACCAGGAAAAACAATTCTAGTGTTAGGGCGCACGCGCAGAACGCGGTCAAAATGCAGTGCGTCACATTGCCATCCATTGGCTGAATTTCGGGTCGATTGAGTAAGACGCGTGAAATAAGCTTTCAACTATTTTTTGAAACGTAAAAACTGGTCGCGAACGTCAATTTTTTACACTCCTGGTCAATATAAATAAACACATTTTCGAGCGGGAATAAGGGCTTATAACCTA
>JAQGAF010002974.1:0-19634 GCA_034687865.1 Kryphioiulus occultus
ACTTCCAAAAAACAGTTGACAACTTCCAAAAAACAGTTGACAACTTCCAAAAAACAGTTGACAACTTCCAAAAAACAGTTGACAACTTCCAAAAAACACTTGACAACTTCCAAAAACAGTTGACAACTTTCGAAAACTGACAACATTTGACGACTGACAAATGCAGGTAACTTTCGAAAACATTGCAGACTACTTTCAAAAACTGATAGATTTTAAAAACTTTGACAACTTTTCAAAACACTTGAACTATAGAAAACAGTTGACGACTATCTAAGCGGCATGTAAAACTTTACGACTTTTGAAAACATTTACAATTTTCGTAAACAATGACAATTTTCAAAAACCCTGACGACTTTCGAAAACAATAAGCAAGTTTTGAAAACATTTGACGACTTTCGATAATTTCGACAACTTTGAAAACTTTTGCATAATTTTACAACAGTGAAAGGCTTTGACAGTTTTTGAAAACTTTGGAAATTTTGATAGCTTTCGAAAACTAACAACTTACGAAAACTGTTGACAACTTTTGAAAACCGCTGGCAACTTTCAAAAACCTTGACCAGCTTTCGAAACCCTTGACCAGCTTTCGAAAAAATTGACCAACTTTGGAAACAACTGACCAACTCTGACACCTCTACTAGACACCAAACATGAGTGATTTTTGAAAATCAACTTTTAAAACCACTTGAACATTGACAGTTCTCTCTGACAACTGTTGAACACTAAAGTTTTAGACAAATTTAGCAACTTTCAAAAACTTTGAAACATGACAACTGATAACTTTTGAAAGCTGAAAATTGGAGTGCCTACCATGTACTCCGGGTCGTCCTGTTCACTGCCACCAAAATCCGTTTTGGAATTCCACTTGTTCCAAGTCAATTCAACACTGGTTGATTCCACACCGATGATCCTTGGGGGTTCCACAAGTCTAGGTGGTTCTGTCCAAAATACGAATTATACTCTTAGAAATATGTCGGATGACCAGCTTATTCCGACAGCAAGAAATACGACAGAAAGTGGACAAGAAATTAGAATCATACCAACAACGAGTATATTTATGGGATAATCTGCAAATCCATGTACGTTGGTAGCATTGCACAACAGAGATGCCACACCTGTAACGTTGCCAGTGTCAAAGGTTACAAGGCGAAATTTGTGATTGAGGAAGAAACCTTCTGAAGAGCTGTTTTCAACTGCTGTGAAGTTGCTGTTGAACCACGAAGTGGAATTACAATGACAGATTAATTGTGGTGGTGGAAAGATGCTATGTGCCATGCCACCAAGAGGTGAGGGTACAAAGGGCTCACCTCGATATAATGGTGATGTTGGGAATAGGGGCACCGGAAGTAGTGCACGTCACAGTAGCCTGCTCATTGACGTTCACAATGTCGTCATATGAAAAGGACTCAACGACAGGTTGTCCTGAAAATAATGAAAATTATGGTCTACACGTTATACGAATGTTCACTAGTAATTGCAATTGTCAGGGACAAAAATAGGATGCAATACGGTATATTCCCTGCTGCAAAAGGTGAACAAACCATGCAAATTTGAACACTAATTTCACTTTTGAATGCTGTGTTATTTTGTGTTTTTGTTTGTCCTGACTTAGCCTATCCTAAGTTCAAAATGGAATTTCAGATTCAACTATAATGTTCGCCAGGCATATTACTGAATGTCTACGAGCCATTAGGAGAAGCCCATTTTCACATAGTGCAATGGCAATGAGGGGCAGCAGCAGAGCATATTTCGTAACAGCGTTTTTGGGGAGGTTAGGCTTTAATAATAACAATTATAGGATACAACACGATATATTATCCTGCACCAAATGTTTTATTCCATTTTTTGTGTTGTTTAGTTTTCTGGATGTTTTTAGAGCTTATTCTAACTAATTCTCTTAACCTGTGCTAAACTAACCTAAAAATGTAATTTCTATTCGTTACTTGGCCTATGGTGGAGTAGGGCAACTGCAGGGAAATTACCATAGTACAGCCCATGCCGTAGTACAATGCATGTCCCTTCATTTATAAAACTATTATTTTCGGAAATTTTCATAATATTTAAACTGCGAAAAAAACCCTTCAGATTTTGTAAATGCTATTTCACTATATTTCACGAGAAAGTATATAATCTTTATTTTTCTAAATTATGTATAGCGTTGCAATTCATTATCACGCTACTACCAATAATTTGCTAAAAATTGTAAATGAAATTACTTGAAAAATGTTGTCTCTATAACGATTTAAAATGTGATTTCTGCACTTGTAATACTCAAACACACCAAATTAATATCTAGTTTTAGAAACAGGGAAATGGCTGTGAGTTTCCCACTCGGTAATGGAAAACCAGATTACATATGCATATTTCTCACATGCAAGTATCGCCCTCTACGTAACCACGTTTTTTAATTATCGCGGTTTTTTTCTTTGGTAATGTCTTGAGTACTACAAATTTCTATTACTTGTGTAATTTACACTTGTATCAAAGAAAAACGTTTTCACAATAATTTTGGTTTTGAGAAATCGTCATTTTCTGACAGTATTCTAATACGGTTACTGATGAAAGTATTCTTCAAATTTTTCGAAATGATATTTCAGAATATGGTGAAATGGATTGTAATTCAGAGTCGTGATTCATGCATCAATAATCATTTTCCCACAAATTTACAAAAGAGTAATTGGAACAATGCTGCTTTATGAAGACTTAAAACTAGATTTTCCAAAAAAAAAATAATAAATAATAATATTTGCTGTTATAATGCAAGTAGTTCACTTACCAGTCAGGTTCTGGCAGTCGTTGCCCACGTATCCTTCCACGCACCCACCAGTGCACCCTCCATGGACCGGGTCACATGCGGAGTCATTTAAGCAGTGACAAGTCCCATTGCAAAAAGGTCCAAAATAGCCATGATCACAATCTAAAAGACCATTAATATGATTAAGCACACTACAATGTTTTGAAAATTTATCAATGATCCTGATGGAAAATCATACCTGAACAAATCGGTTCACGGTATCCCGTGACACATCCGCTCGGACAATGTCCAGTTATTCTGTCACATGCAGATCCATTGAAGCAGAAACATTGATGGTTGCAAAGGGTACCATATTCACCAATAGCGCAAGGGGTGTTAGACACACTTGGTTCTCGCCTAGGTGGGTCTATGGTCGTTGTTGACAAGTCTGTTGACAAATTAAGAAACAAGCATATGTATTTGCATGTAGTGTAAATATGACGTGTTCAATGCAATTTCAATTTAATTGAGGGAAAATGTTTTAAAATGCTACCAGAAATAATGACATTTTAACTGGTAAAAGTATTTGAGTTAAAATGTTAAAAATGATAGCGAAGGGAATACTGATAGAGCATTTTATTAAAAAGCTTATGCTAAGGTTCCTTGAAAAAGCTATCAGAAATAATGGAATTTTAACTTGTAAGAGTATTTGCGTTGAAATGTTAAAAATAATAACTAAGGGTATAACTAGGCATGCACATTTTTTTTAAACAGCTAACTCATGCTACCTTGACAAAAGCTTGAAAAATGGTAAACGAAATAATGGCAATTTAAGCGTATTTTCCATGAAATGTATAAAACGTTTTAACGAAGGGTATGTTTAGGGAACATTTTTAAAAATATATTATGCTGTCTTGGAAAAAGCTTGAAAAATTCTATTAGAAATTCGGTAATGGATTTGAGTATTTGCGTTTAAATGTTTAAAAAAAAATAACGAAGGGTATACTTAGGGAACACTTGTTTGAAAAAACCAGCTTAAAAAGACCTTGAAAAATGCTATATACTACAAATAATGGCTTTTAAAGAGTACTTGCGTTAAAAATGTTTAAAAAATAAAAAAGGGAATACTTAGGGAACACTTGTTTGAAAAAACCAGCTTGAAAAGACCGTGAAAAATGCTATATACTACAAATAATGGCTTTTAAAGAGTACTTGCGTTAAAAATGTTTAAAAATAAAAAGGGTATACTTGGGGAACGTTTTTTTTTTTTGAAAAATCTATCTCGTACTACCTTGAAAAAAGCTCGAATAATTCAACAAGAAATAATGGCATTTTGAGTGAACAATTTTTTAAACCACCTACCACATGCAACCTTGAAAAGCAAACAAAGTACTACCAGAAATGTTAAAATGTTAAAAAAAAACGAAGGAAACATTTGTTTTTGTAAAAACTATCTTATGCTGCCTTGAAAAAGCTTGAAAAAATGCTACCTGAAATAATGGCATTTTAAGAGTATTTCCGTTAAAATGTTTAAAAAAAAGTTTCGAAGGGTATACTTAGGAAACATTTAAAAAGATGATGCTACCTTGAAAAATGCATAAAAATGCAGTAAGAAATAAAGATTTGAGTATTGTCATTGAAATGTTTAAGCAATATTGTCGAAGGGAACATATGGGGACATTTTTTAATGTCCATGATGATTTTCAGTAAGGTTTCAAAATTGTTTCCAAATTGTTAGAATTTCAGAATTTTTAGAATTTTTAGTTGGAAAAAAGTTAAACTTGGATAAAATCTTACCTTGTGCCAAAATGGCGCCGAAAAGTCCCAACACCAAAAGTATCAACATTTTGATTTGCATTTCATCGCACAGCCTCCGAAAACTGCCAGCGTCTTTCAGCAACTGGTTAAGTGCAAGAATAAACAAAAACAAGAAGAAAGTACAGTTAAATATTCGAGTTCCGGTAGGCTTCGGCCAATTGCGACAACCCAGTGGCTGTTTTTAGGGTTTAGGATATCCAGGATATCGATACGTGAGCAAAATATTGTGATAACGAGCTTTGGTGGAAACTGAGTTGAAATTTCCGCCCTTCTGCGTATTCTGGAGAAAAGGAACTGTTCAGAATTGCAGAAAAGCACATTTGGTGCAACCAGAATTGGGTGCCAATGAAACTGGCGATTAGCGAGAAACAGTGTTTGTGTAGGTGGCCAGTGAACGTAAACACTTTGCCCAATCTGGTAATTTTATTTTTCAATATTTTCAACACCATCTTTCCAATGATAATTTTACTCAACTCTATATGCAATAATCGACAGTTAGCAAAAGACTTGGGGGTGATCGTTATAGAAAGGTTTCACTGTGTTCGAGAATTATAAGTTTTGTGAAATACTACTGCCTGCTCCCACCTTTGACGCCATTTATGAACGGCCCCTTAATTGATTGGACAATTAATCAAATTTCCCTGACTTTTAAAGTTTCCATACACTTTTTGCCAAGATTTCCAGATGTTTTTCCAAAATTTGCAGGCAATTTAAAACAAACTTTGGGTGTATTACAGATTCGACCATGTTCCAAATGTGCACAAAATATATTTCATACAGTAAAGATTAGGCCCTGCGGCAAATGTGCACAAAATATATTTCGAATAGTAAAGACCCTATTCCAAATGCGCATAAAATATATTTCATATAGTAAAGATTAGACCATGGTCCAAATGTGCACAAAATATTTCAACTCTACTAGTCCAATACACAAGAATCGCACGATTGGCACCTGTCCCAAATGCTGCAATTTATACTTTTTTGCTGGATTGTTTATTTTTGGTATTTTTTTGTGTTTTTTTGCGATAACTTAATTTGTAAGTTTTCGTGAGCAAGCCTACATCTTAAATTGATGGAGGTTTTCGCCTTTGGCCCTTCAATTTTGAGAAGCAAATGAAGAAAACATTCTGAAAAATGTGTAAGCTCAAACGATTCCTGGAAATGTATTTGGTGCATAAGAAAACTTAGCAAATCATCTCTGATTCTATTGAGAACAAAATTCGCAAAAATTCACGTTTTTACCAAGTCTTTAAGTTTCACTTTCTTACATTCAAGTCCAGTAAGGAATATTTGAAAAACAAACCAAAATACTACACTTGCTCAGCTATACAACTTCCAATATTTCCGCTAACCTACATTAAGCAAAGGAAATGTGTCATCCTTCCCCTAGGCACAGGTGATTGCAATAATAAGATTATCAGTGTTTTTAAAGCTAAAAATAAACCTGGCTACAGTACTGATTGTTTTTCGAACAAACTTAATGTCATGTTTAGAAAAGAGCCCCTTGTTCAATTTCAATCAACACGGATCAAATTTTGTTTCATTTTGTTTAAAAATTTGGTTCTTGTAACAATTTTGTAAAAATTATTTTTTTAAAGTAGGACTTAATGATCACCCTGAATTAATGACCACAATGTATTAATGATCACCCTGTATTAATATAGCGATTCAAAACAATCAGAACGCTGCTTGTATCGAAATAATGTCTTTTAGGTAACATTTGTTGTGTAATTGTTATTAAGGTCATAAGCGACTTTACACAAATACACCCACAATGGAACGTCCGGAATTCATCTTACGTTAATAAGCAATATTCTACCAAAAAATGTTTGCATCATCTTATCGTGGGAAGTGTGCGGTGCCATGGCTGCCGCAAATATGCACGTACCAATGGACAGAAAAATTAAGCACAAGAACGTGTCCATAATGAACAGAAAGTCATAGGCGAAATTTTTATAACGATTAAACAAAAATGATAGTAATAATAATCAAAAGAAGCCAATATGTTATACATTCAAAAAACGCTATCATATAATATATCATATTATAATAATGTATTTGACGTAAAATTCTGAGAAGTTAATATGTATACTTATCAGTTTCCCCATTAATTTCTGAAATTGGAAAAATGATATGAAACGAAGTCATATTGAGGACACAGAAGGTCACTTGTACAGGGTAATCCATGTTGCACATTCATATTTAGCCTGCGTGGCTAATGATATCGGCTATTTTTGTTTATATTAGCGATTACATTCCAAGTGCTTTAATTTTCTGCAACTTGAGACGTTGGTTCCTACTCTGCATGGTGCACGTACGCTGGTAAGTATTATAATTTGTATAAGTAAATTACGTTAACAAATTTTTATAACGATTGCATATTTTACTAATTCACAGCCATTGGTAATGATGATTTATTCTTTTGCTGCAGTTTAACTTTCAGTCAATTTTCAGGTTACTAAAAAGATGCAAAATAAATGTTCGGAATTTTGAATTCCAGTTTTTTTTAAATATATTTACAAAATGCAAAAACATTGTAAATAAATTATTTTTCTTATTATTGAGTACTATAAATACACTTATCATTAATTTATTATTGCATGCTTTTAGGCCTATATTTCGTGAAGCCTCTCTGTAAACTAATTCATTTGCAGTATTAGGTATTATGCAATCTCTATGGTCAACACATCTTCTAATCAATTGTTTGAAAGAAAATACTGCCATTTTTTTCAGTCTAATATTAAAAATATTGTTATATTTTTATATATGATACATGTGTACAAGTGGATATATATATAAATGATATTTCCGCTGTTTAAAAGCAGTCGGCAATAATTTTGATTAAATATTCTCATTTTTGTTTTATTTAGGAATCTGATAAATTTTGAAATTTACAGAAAAAAATGTCATCAATTCACTGTAAATCCATGTATGATCAAAGGTGATCATCAAAGACATGTTTTAATGCATTAATCTTAAATTTCCAAAAAGAAGTAACGTCAAAAACGCAAAAATATATGATAATTTAAGTTTCTTATTAAGTGGTGTGTCCCAAGACCCCTTTGTTGGTATTTCCTGTTCCATTTTATTTTTCGCAAAAATAAATTAGATATTAAAAACCAGTAAGCTTTTTCGATGATGTCATTTTTGCTAATTATCGTATAGTTGGAAATCAATGATTGAAACACATTTTTGTTTGTTAAGGTATAATAACTACGGCATATTTTTTTTTCAGAAATTGTGGCATTAAATGAGACGCATTAAACTTAACTGACCACTTTTTTTAAACTCAAACTACTGTTTCGGAAGTGATCAAATGGCAGATACGATCACTTCCCTTCCAGAAACAGTAGTTTTCATTAGCCATGTGGCGCCACCTTCTGGACAACTCTAAACTACTGGCAATTGGATGGAGCTAGATTTACTGTAACCAAACAATTACATATCTCAAACTATTCCTGAACATCATCCGTTTGTCATTATGTCTACTATCTACCAAATCGAACTGAACTGTCCTGTAAGCTGGTGTTCAGCATATGTTTTCCAAGTTCAAATGCCTCTGTACAAATTATTTATAACAGCCAAGTTTCTATAAAACTAAAATACTGATAATGAGTAACTGATTTTCCAAACTCAGTCAATCTCCAATAAAAAATGGCATTTTGATAATATTTTACCATCGACTATACAGGTGATATTTACTTCACTGCCAAAATGATGTAAAATCACATTGTATCCAACACGATTTTGACATTCCAGATTTTTATTTAATATACACAGAAATTTTTTGTTATTTAAAAAACGATAATCCTCGCTTAAAGCAATAGTTGAGGTAAAATCAAGCAAAACTCAGCAATCATCCTATAGCAACAAAAAACCCGTTGCTGGTATACAGAAAATGCCTTAATTTTTTCAGCCTCTAGCAGCAATAAGGCTGAAGAAGCACACATCACAACACTGATCAACAAGAACACAGAGCACAAACTGAGAACACAGTTTCCCATAATTTCCATCTCCCAATTGCACCATGGCGTCCAATGATCCCAGCACAAAGACGCATGCGTTGCTGCATGTATCTGCGCACGGTTAAAGGCATCATTTGAAGTCCTCCATAAGTTAGCTGCACAGATCACCCCTCAATGCCTCAATGAAATACTGCATTTCAACAACAATATCAGCAAAAAAAGTTCAAAAACATGTCCCAAAATTCAAAAAACATTATTTGGGGACACAGCGCCTGGTGCACTTTTGCCTTTCATCGACCCATTTGCAGTTCCAGAAGCACTTTTTGTGAGAGATCCCCTCGCACCCCCATCCTTTGCACTTCCAACGTCTTACACGAACATCTAGTCATCATGACCAATAAATAAATGCCAGTTAACTTTAACAGGCCAATTGCAAACCACATTTACAATAACTATGCCAATGACTATTGGTTGACTTAGGACAAGCTCTAGCAATGGTTTGGTAAGTCATGCATATGAAAAGATTGCCAACTTACTTTTATGTTCGTCTTTTGGTGATTTCTTGACCTCATGTTCCTCCATGGGGATCATCCAGATGGCGTCTCTGTCGCCACAGAATTTGGCGATGTTGTCACCGGCAGCCAATCGGAGGATGAATGGGTGGATGGTGTAGTTCAAGTACGTGAACATCTCATTTTCTTCAACTTCCGCTTCCTGAAACATGTGGTTTCAAAATTTTGACAAAATTGCTTGTACTTTATGTTTAGTATGAAAAAACCCGTTGAAAACCAATATCTTGTACTAGTGTACTTGAAGGTATCCTGTAAAGCTGGTTTGCACTGTATAACAATACGTGTTATATAGCAAAGTTACACAACTTGTTAGAAAATTAGAAGAAAAGTGTTATTTAACAAGACTAACATTTTTATTGTAATATAGTAGGTGATATGTGGTGTGTCGGTAAATATTAAAGGACGTCGTAAAACTGGATTTACACTGTATAAAAAAACATTGTAACACAAATAATTTGCATTTAACTGTTGTGCAACTAACCATATGACGGCATCTAAGCTATACATGTAACTTGTTAAGGATGGGGCTATTTTGTTAAAAGTAATTTTATGTAACAAAGTAACACAACTGGTTTGTAAACGAGGAGAAAACTATTTAACATCTCAGAATTGATGAGATGACCCAATAATGAAGTGGATCATGACGTTCATAACAAGCGTACGAGTGTAAATTCACCAAGTATGTTATCATTAAAGATGTATAACGTCATTAGATCTTCACCTACGCACACTAATTAATAACATGTATAACCGGCTATATAGCAACAGAAATTCCCATAACATCATGCCATTCTTATTTAGCATGTTTTTCCTCTCATTTTGAAACAAATTGTATAACTTTGCTATTCAAAACGTTTTGTTTCATAGGAAACCCAGTTTTATATACTGTTTGACGTTATATACATGTAAGATGTTAAACAACAAAGTTAAAAACTAATTTGTTATATTACACTGTTTTGCAGCATAGTGTAAACCCAGCTCAAAGTTAACAAGATGGATGATTTTTAAAGGCACTAATTACTAATAAAAGTTGTTGTGGTTACATTAGCAAACTTCCTGAAGCTATACTGTAACATTTCTGACATATTGAAGAAGTTGTGCTTTCTTACCTGAACAGTGCCATTAGCTACGGTGTGCATAGAGGAATTCGTCGCAATTTTGCCGATAAGGCATTTGTTGCTCTTTTCCTCCTTGTATGCAAAAACACCCTGTGAAAATAAAAAATGGCAAAATATGAAAAAATTAAGAAAGCTACATTGCTTTTCCAACAGTCAAATATGACAAAGTGAGAATTGTGAAAAACTGATAATTTTTAAAAAAAATATTTTCCTTTTGATATCAGAATTCTTTATATACTTCATGAAGGATACTTGCCTTCTTGAAGTCCTTCAGGCCAAGAATTTCTCTAGAATCCCCATCCGCGCCCTCTTCCGGTGAGCGACTGTATTCCAGCTACGAATCAGGATGTTATTTTGGCGCCAAAATTCAACTTTGAATCAGCATTAATTAGGGTTTGAACTTTCAGTACCTGTCGAGCGGGGTCAGCAGTGATGTCCAGTGGAATGGAGTCAGAGTTGGAAGATTTATCGTGAAGCACAATGCGAAACATCTATGGAAAAAAATCAGTTATTTGAGATATGTGAAGGATATCTCAAGATTTTATTAGTATTAGAAATGATGCAAGTGCTTACTTGAGGCTGGCTCTGGTCGTTATTGTAATAAGCGACATAAATGTATGTGAAGCAAGTGGCTATCAGGATGGCAACCATGCCCAAAACACTAGCAAGGAGTACTACACACTTCAATTTCTTCAACTTTAATCTTTCACTCTCCTATTGAACAAAATTGGAAAATAAACAAGAAATATTAGCATGAATAGCCAACCATCATTAGAATTGGCCCACTGCATAATTTTTCATATCAGATTTTTTTCAATTGATTTTAACAGCTCAATAATAAATTAATCCTTTCAGTCACACTGTCCTTGATCAGGGACATTACCTTAATGTCTTTAATTACGACTATAATAAAATGTATTATTATCAATGAAAGGTTAAAAACGGTAGTTGGGTCCAACGAATGTTATAACGTTCCAAAACTCAACATCGTCTAGAAAGGACTAGAATGTCATTTTACGCCAAGACAAACCAGTAATGAATGGTTCGAATAAATAGGAGTAAATTGAAATAACGATATTGACGAATACATATTCAATAATTTCAATAGCTTCAATAGCTCAATAAAAAGTTTAAATAATTGCACAGTAAGTTGGCAATGGCTGGAATATAATTTCATAAAATGAAACGATTATACTCTGCATCACGTATCACGATAATTAACCCCTCTAATCAATGGATAATAAAATATATTGCTATAACTGAATTTGCTAAAATGGACTAGATGCAGTAAGATGCAGATGGGAAATAATGGGTTCAATAAATTGCAACAAAATTAAATGTAAATGTAACTGTAGATAAGTACAGATGATGTCCTCAGTTTCAATACTTGCACAATGATTATATCAGAAATCATCAGCAATATAATTTCATAAAATAGAATGATTATATCCTACATCACATGACATCCAACATCTCTAATCAATGTTAACCACAAAACGCTTAATATCTCAATATACCGACTATAAGATATATCACAAAAAAATATAAAAAATCATCCAAAAAATTAAAAAATAAACAAATCTATGATTACCTGGCTTGCCATAGCTGATTTGGGTACTGCAACAGTAAACTGGCTCTTCGAACTTGGTTCTTTCTTCATAGACATCAAAGACATCATTGCTTATGCTTAAGATTCGGTTCAATGCATGCCCTCTCCTACGACGCATGTGTATTTATATTGACGGTATTGGCGGCCATTTTGGTAAGATAGAGGTGTAAATTTCTTCGAATTTAATGACCAACTCCTTGGCGATCAAAATGATACAGGTAAACACCTCCCACGTGCGACCAACCCCATGCAGAACCAAACAAATTTTATATCCATCTTCACAACGTTATCCTACAGAAAACAAGGAGACAACAATCGATTAACGAAATGCCAGTCACATGAGGCAAATCTTGAAAGCCAGTGTTGAACAAGTGTGAAAAATGTCGCCAATCTTGTCATCGAATATTTGTGACTTATTACTCATACTGTTTTGTCTAGCGGTTCTCAGAAATGCAATATTCGCATTTTTCTATTTACTGTTAAGGCAAGCCTGTGATACATAAATATGTTGCATTTCTAAATTGATATTAACAGAACTGATTTCGTTTCAAAGCTAGAATGAAATTTAGACCTATTTTAGAATTTTTTTAAACGCTGTTTTTTTTTAGAATGCAGTGTTTCATTCATTAATCATCATAATGTTATAATGCAATAATAAAAGAACCAAAAATTGTGCATACTTTTTTAACAGGACAACTTCCACACTTTGCTTCAATCTTTGGCTATCACTGATGATTTATTCATGTTACAAACCATTCATAAAGTATGCATAGCAATATTAGCTCATCATATTTTCGGGAATTACAAATATTTTTACTTGTAAATTTAAAAATAAGTAATACTAAATGAATTAACCGCAGAATTGTGAAATTGTATTTTAGCATTCGGTATTTCATTTCAATTAGTTCAATCTATTTCTTTTTTTAAGAAGAAAATCATCGTTTTACAGTTTATCAATTGACCCATGATCCATCTGGGGCACGTGAAGAATTTGCAAAGATAATGAATTTTAGTTTTTGGGGTTGTATCTGAAATGTTTTAGGTTACAAATTTAGTTCGCTATAATTCAATAAAAATATTAGTTCACTATCAATATAGCTGATTTACATGTATGTTCTATTAGTATACTTATGCTTGAGGATGCTATTTGTACTGCTTCCACACATCGTTACAAATTAAGGAAAAAAATTCCACTGGCTATGAATTACTCTACACTTTCTGTATATGGTATGCATGGACAATAACCCATTTTTGAACATGCTTGAATTCAGAATATTATCACATTTTCAAATTTTATACATGATCATTACAAATTCATTGGCACAAAAAGCAAACAATTCGAATACTCAAACAACTCAGCTCACTAAAATTCTTAAAGGCAACAAACGTCGATACAAATAGGAATAAAACTTCACAATTTTTCATCGATTTTAAATTGCAGAAAACGATTTAACAAAGTGTCCATTGGTGTGGATGGGCTGCAGCCTCAAGTTATTAGTGGCATCAATCAAAGTATAAATATATCCGGAACGGGAAATGGATTTATGAGGTGTTACACAAATTAAAGTTCTTAAGTAGTCTGGCTTCTGTTACAAAATGAATTGGCACTTTCCTTAATTGCGGGTAATGCTATTTGCGCAGAAAGCAAGTTCCCATAAACCAAATAAACCTTCACATTCTAAAGACATCTTTAGTGATTCCTCATCATTAGATAACAAGCAAGGCCGTGTGAAGGTAGCACTAGGTTAGTAAATAAGATTAACGAATATTTTTCAGCTTCTTAGAAGTTACAAGTAGAAGAAAGCCAATTAAGACCACGAGCCTTCGATCCATGTTATAAAACACCAAGTTGACAAAATTATTTATAACTTACTAAGCGCTCATGATTGACATACTAGAATCGCAATAACAAGTAACTCCAATTAAGCTGAATTTTCTCATCTGTTTATCGGCCAATTTTCTAACAAATCACGGTATTGGTGGAAGTCTGCGTAATTTTTGGTGATCAAATCTTGATGACGCTTTTATAATAATGATGCAATGTTAGTCATTGTTGAGTGTACAATACACTGTAGCATGTGACTATCATCTTAGGTTGTTAAACTTCAAATATTTACTAAAGCATTTCCTTTTCCAGAAAACAAAACATTCCAAAAATGGGGGGACGTTCAAGAATTACGTCATCACCTTAAGGTGAATGACACTTGCTGACATAATACTTGAACGTCCCCTTACCAAAGGGACAAGTAAATCAACTTAAGGATAAGATGTCACATTCTAAGTCATGCTTCGTAGTACACTGTGCATAAATTTGAATTAAAAAAGCCAGCATTTATCGTGAATTATTCCTAATATCGAATTCGACTACTTTATCAAATGCATTTGTGCAAAAAATATGGACAGGTAAATCAAGTGCAATATCTTTTGGGATACCCTTTTTCAAGAAGAAAACAGATTCGTATTAGACAGATGTACTGAGTCATTTTTTTTTTCAATTGAAAGTCAAAAGTAATCCAAATTTTCATGAATTTTGACAAACGATCTTCTTAAAAAAGTGCAATTAATGTCTGTACTTATTGCTGATGTTATTTGACGTCAGATCACCCAATATGTATTAATAAAGAAATGAGAATGCTCTTTGTAGCTATTTTTGCTTGCTCAGCGGCACCTTAAACATAAATAGCATCCATAAAGTTAAAAATAGAGCATGTGCTATTAATAAAGAGCTTAGCCGCTAATTCAGTACTAAAGCCAATGATCATACGTGACAAAATGAGAGGAAAAATCCAAGTGAAATGTCAGTGGGTCAGTGGAATAATTCCAGAATTTTAATGAGACATGACGCACGTGTTTAATACGTGTTATTTTTGATTCAGCAATGCAAAAATGGTGGGAATTCTCGTACTGAACATCAAATGTACTTCACATGATAGCATCCAGGTAAGTGACCTTAATTTTGTATATGTAACACTACAATATTCGTTTATAAAATATAAAACAAATATTTTCATCCATTTCTGAGATTGAAAAACAGCTTGCAATCCTTTACAAATACGTGTTTTAACATGTTCTGCTCACTCCAGTTTTATACCACAATTTCGACATGAATTGCAATTTATATCAACATTGTTTTCAATGAAAATGACCTTAAATCGGGTTAAAATAAATGTTTAAAAACATATGCAGCATGTGTTTTACCATGTTCAGTTACATAATGGGAATTGGCCAAATTTTCAATGATTTGTAAGCTTAGAACGTTCTGGAATACACTGGTGGCAAAGAAACTGATTGACTGAAAGGCTGATTTCAAACTGGAAATATTTGTTTCAAATTTAACGCGTATACAACTGATTTGGTTGCAATTCTGGCTGAAATAAGGTGATAACTAATTGCTACTGTAAATGGTTGCAGTATTGATGGTAGATTGTTTACCTTGCTACTTCATTGCAACCTGTAAACTTTCGCAATCTTATTTGTAGTGGTGAAACTAAACATTTCACTACCAATGTACAATCAATAAAAACTGCAAAAACATTTGCTGAAGGAAACGGAATATCAATTTACTAAAAATTTATTACCAATTTCTAAGTTTCCATTCAGTTTATCACAGTTTGCAATCAGTTCTACATGTATAAGGGTGCTTCTAAGAAAATGCTTATATTTTCAACGATTGTATTCTTGCTAGTTAACACCTGAGTTGCACAAGATGATTAAAATTTTATTGCGAATTTCATTAAATTAATATTGTAATGACAGAATGATTGATGAGATGGGTTGCGAAACTGCATGCGTTGCAAATGAATTTGGCGACTACTTGATTACGTGCAATTTCGAACGAACACAATTGAATTAATCAACAATGCACATTAGTTAAAAATGAGAGTTAAATTCTTAAATAATTTTGCCGTTGGCCGTGTAATTTTTAAGAAAAAATAGATCAATTTGTATTTTCATCAACTCCATGAAAACAATAATAATTAAAGATACAGTTCGGTGCACTTTTCAATGGAGAAAAACAAAATTCAAAACTCTTGTTTTATGGCCATGTTAATGAAATGGCAACTACCTTCAGTACACAGGTTGAGCAATTGATTTCACATATATGTATATATTGCATGGAATGATGCAACGTGCAGGCAAGGTTTGTTTGCTTTGACATTTGCAAATGCACGCAGTATAAACAAAAACAACCTTAAAGACTGGAAATTTTTGCTAGCCTGTACTATAAATACTGTAACTGACCGATGTACGTGTTGTTGGCATGTCTGTGACTCCAGCTAATAATATGCACTTAATTTCGTATTTAAAAATAATCTATAAAAACCATTTCAAACGACAGGGTTCAACCTGCATTTCCATTAAAATTTAGCAGTATTTTAATAATTTAGTAAAGTTGTATAGCAACATTTTTAGAAACACGAGCAAAAATGTTGAATTTTACACATATTTCTATGAAAATGATGGATTTTACACATATTTCTATGAAAATGTTGGATTTTACACATTTCTATGAAAATGATGGATTTTACACATTTATATGAAAATGATGGATTTGACACACAATTCTATGAAAATGATGGATTTTACACACATTTCTATGAAAATGGTGGATTTTACACATATTTCTATGAAAATGATGGATTTTACACACATTTCTATGAAAATGGTGGATTTTACCCATATTTCTATGAACAAATTAAGGGAATGTTATAGGCAACCTTGCTTTTTTGATAAACTAATAGAAATAATGGATTTTTGAGTACATGTACATTTTCATTGACATGTTTTTTAGAAATATTAACGACACTTTAGAAGTAAAATTTGAAAAACAAGCGTTGTTGACATGTTTTTGGCTCAACTTAATAATACGCACTTTATCATACTTGTACATTGAAAAATAATTCTATTTTAAAAACAGCTGGATCTGAAACGACAGGTTTTAGCATACATTTCCATACATTTTTAGTAATATATGTTTATAGGCAAAAATTTTAGAAGTAACAGATCAAAAATGATGAACTTTACACATTTCTAAGAAAAAATGGATCGTGATAGAAATAATTAAGGGAACGCATTGAGAAATCATTTTTTGATAAACTAATAGAAATAATGGATTTTAACTACATCATATTTTTATTGCTTTTTCATAAATAAATTGCTTCTAAATTGCTTAGAAATATCAACGAAAAATTCAACGGGAAATTTGAAAAACTTTTCCCATTTTTCATTTTACATCTGAAAATTTCAGAAGTTAATAACTGATGACAATTCGTTCATACAACTACGCCTCTAGAGGTTTCATCACGAGGTTTCTAAAGCCAGTTCAGCAAGACGTTCAGAGCAAGTTGCCTTTTTATCCATCCTGATCCCTACTCTGTAGATGGCAGCACTTTACTGCGATAACCAGGTGGCCAATCAATGATTCAATGATTTGTCACAGCTTTTTAATTGCTTTTGAATTACTGTTCCAATTATTCGAAGCAGCATTTTACTTGTATTGTACATCTGCAAAACGTGGGCATACTTATTGAAGTTACAGAATGAACATCAAAGCATTTATACATGGACTCATTCCTATTAAGGTACTTTTCAAATTTACAATGCCTCAATAATAGAAGTTCCACAGCATTGATATTGGTTGACAATTGCACAGGAAGTGGCAGTTGAGGACGCCATTTTAAAAGTTAATGCAACTAGTTCAAACTTTGAAACTATGCAACTAGTTCCAACTTTCAAACTATGCAACTAGATCAAATTTGAAAGTTGCATAGGAGGACAAGATTATGGGAAAAGTAAAAGTACTGTGAATTTATTTCAAGTTTTTGGTATGGCAGGACGACTAGGTAGATTCACTAGCATACTGCGAAGCTATGCAGTGCACCAAATAAGAGGGTCGTACCGAAAGTAACAACACTTTTTTGTTGTAAATTCGCTTTTTGATCTAAGCATTGGAATTTTTACTGTTAGTTAGTAGACACTTAGCGCTGCACAACAAAAGATGGTTAAACGAAATGCAGAAGTTAAAAAATAAATGTACTTTTCGTGTAACGCAAAGTTTTGCATGCAAATGGTGCTCCGAAACTTAGACAGAATACAGTTTAAAAAAACGCCATCTAGGGTGGATATTTAAAAACTTGTATCTAATGGCTGTCCTTAGGCGCAAATCAATGACGTCATACTTCACGTGACCACGCATAACCAACTGCAGTCGAAATAAACTATTGTAACTCAATTCATCTTTTGGATTTGGTAAGCACAAAAGTAGTGGTCAACTTTTGTTATGAAACCTCACTTTTGTAACAAATGTTACTGAAATACGTAAAAGTTAACTTACACTTTTGTTATGCTGGGCTGTATACTACATCCTTTAGGAACGCAAAACTTTTTTAAAAATAGTTTCCGTAATTTTTAACGGCTTCCAGCCAATGAACAAACACGGTTAAACCACTGAATATCATGTATGCAAAGATTTTTGGGATTTAGAAGGACTTCTACATGAGGATATCATGCTGAAAGGGATCAGCATTAATTCCAATCGTAAATGGCAACCCTTAGGAATCTTCATTCATGGATGTCTCATGTCCAATACCATAAAGACAAACATGCTCTTGCTTCAAGATGGCTTGAGGCCGTCCAAATTGATGGAAATTATTTTGAAAAATAGTTTTGTGTTCATAAAGGATGTAGTCACTAACAATTTTGTAATCATAAAGGATGTAGTAACTAACCATAAATATCCCAATGCTGTAGAACAGATAGTAAATTTTCAAAAAGAAAATGTTTTGCGTTGCATTCGGTACGGCTCTCAAAGAAACGTTTTTTACCTCCAGATTATCCATTTTTAGGCAAATGTCGTCCTCAACAACCTTTAAGTAGTAACTAGTTGCCTATAAGCATCTGCCTAAAAGAATACGATTTAAGGCTCCTCAGCTACGTTTCCAATTCAATTCAGTATCATACAATCAGTTAGTGAATACCATGTGGTAGGGGGTGCAATTCATCAACCTAATGAATTCCTTGAAGATTAACGCTGTCCTTTTCGAGAAAGTTCAAATTGTTAGATTTTTTTCACACCTTGTATAAATTCTAAAAAGGTAACTATCCACTAGTCAAAATAAGAACAAAAAAGCGATGGAATAATTTTCTGAGTTAGTTTCTGCTAGGAGGTTGTGATTTCAGCCCAGAGATGGTGCTGCACAGGAGCTATCAGCTTATTCGCCAAAATCAGCGTCATGTAGCGTAAGGCGACGTCATTTGTGAAATATTTTGTCATATGCTAAATTCCCCAACAAAGGAAGATACTCCCTCACTTGCTCATGGTAAAATTGGCTTATATTAAGTTAACCTACTGGACAAACAAGGTTACTCATTTGTCACTAACATGTCATCCATTACCGTGTTTTCGAGAAGGATTAAAACATATATGTTCTGATTTCAGCCCACAGATGGCGCTGCGCAATTAAGTTCACCTACTGTACAAAGAAAGCTACTCATTTGTCACTAACATGTCATCCATTACCACGTTTTCAAGAAGGATTTTATGTTCTGATGTTCTGATTTCAGCCCACAGATGGCGCTGCACAAAAGGTATCACCTTATTAGCCAAAATTAGTAATGAAATGTGACGTCGTTGTGTACATATTGTCACATGCTAAATACACCTACAAAGGAAGCTACCATTTGTCACTAACATGTCATCCATTACCATGTTTTCAAGAAGTTTTAAAACACACATCTGTTTTTTGGATTGGATTGGATTTATGTAGCGTATCCTTTGAGACGGATGCCTCCGTTAGGAGGCGCTACGGAACCGCGTGT
>JAQGAF010002975.1:0-19634 GCA_034687865.1 Kryphioiulus occultus
ATTCTTTTGCGTGTTTTAAAAAACATAGTATAAAGGAAAATTTCTTGCTGTGAGAATCTAACTTTCCCCTGCCCCGGCTATCCGTCTTCACCTTAAGTACATTACCATATTTTCCAGAAAATTTCAGAATTTTCCAATTTTTCAACTCATAGAAGAGCTTCGTGAAACTTTCCCTTTCATTTACATGTTGATGCTCCATCAACCTTTCACTGGCTGCAAAACATCCCCAATTCCCAGTATTTCCATAGATAAGTAAAGTTACATCTACGTTATTTCAGAGAACCGCCATTTTTGGAATTCCAACGGACAAGGGCGATCCATATTATACCGAGACATGACTGAGGCCAACCACATCAGCGCCACATATGAGGGGCCCGCAATGGGGGAAACATCTATTGTCGTGCAAATTATGGCAGTAGAGCATTATTTTTATACGCAAAACCATGAAAAGATTGCACAACGTAATACGATGCAAAAACGCCGACGTGGATCCCAAAATTGGGGAAAATAAATAGGAGGGGAAAGCCCATAATAGATGAAGACGTACGCAGCACTGTGGGGGAACATGTAATTAAAATGAGCGCCATAGCTGGTCAGGTGTGTAATGTGAAGCCGACGAAACGTGTCACCCCTTAGAGGGGGCGTTAATAGACAACGCAATGGATGGATTTTTAATTGGAACAGAGTAGAATTTGGTGCATGGAGGATGCGACATCTTTCTGTCACCTTAGTTTTTCTCCACCAGAGGGCGAGGTTTGATGGATGTGAATATCTGACGGCTTCCGTAGAAATTTCAAATGCTTCGTGTGGAACTGTGGATCAAACAAATTCATAACGGAATCGCAATAAAAAAAGATTAAATCTACATGTATACCTTCCGTGAGTCATCGCGCCCAGGGTTGAATGTCATGTAAATTAGGAAATGAAAAATTGGATGGAAAAGGGGGCAAAGGGATAGAATTACGTGCCAGTACACCGACACGGGGACTGATATGCAAATGATTATCGAAAAAAGACTGATGGTTGGTGTTAATTAAGTAAATGAATGAAAAAAAGTCTGTTCATGGGGGTATTAGCGATGTTTCGATATGAACGGAAAGACGATCGATAATGCGAGGACAAAGGCAGCGTCAGATTTACAATTGTGTACATTCCCTATGAACGAGTGCACTTAATTACACTAAGCCGGAATTATTAAACACCACTGCATTGTTATCTTAGTGGTCATTAATTAAAAGGCGAGGGCCATGCTGAGCTAGCAGAAAGCAAACAATTATTCTACTGGCACTGATTTGTATTCCATAGAAGTTTGGCGTTGATTAATAATTCGAACCTGAATACCGGGTGCTCATGAAGTTATGTCCTCATTATAAAAATTATATTAAAAACAAGAGTTACAACGAACGTTTTTTAGAAAATGTATGAATTTGGTTCCCCTGCAATCGTTAGGATCGAAAGATGGAAAACCATCAAGATGATATTACCAAATCGCCTAACAGTGTCAAATGCAATTTTTGAAGAAAGTATGGACTGCGAATAACTTCAGATGATTTTCAACATTGTGGAAATCTCTTTTGAATTCAATATTCTTTTGAACTTGCACTTGACACTGATCGTCGATTTGGAATGATGATAAACTACCAGAAAATACATTGAGCTGTTTTTGTAATAGACGCCATTTTCTCGATTCTAGCGTTTACAGCGCCACCTGCTGGTACTTCCTGCGAACCAAACACGTGAAACAAAAGTCTAGTTCTTCTACCCTTGTCCATAAATTGGTCCTTGTAACAAAATTTTTAAACAATAATTTTTGTAAAGAGGACTAAATGATCACCCTGAAGTTCGGGGAAAAGTCGACTCTTCATTTACAATTTAGTCAAACTGCATTTTTACAGGGTGCCCTAGAGATTATATTTTGAATTTACCTGACTTTTCCAGGTTTTAAAATAAAATTCCCTGACCACCTTTACCACTGAAGATGCATAAATACGACATGCATATGCCGGATGTAAGGAGTGCTATATTCATTGCTTGTTATATCTAAACCGGAAATAGAACGCAAATTTAACTCAGTATTTTTTGTGAAATTGGCAATTCCATTACACTTTCCACGGAATTGCTTGCCACCCCTTGATTTTTGGGTTAAGTACTAAATAGCTAGGTAAACTGTATGATTAATTCGTTGAATTTTCCTGACATTTTCAAAGTAAATCCATTTGCCCTTACGTTTCCCTGTCTTTTCCAGGACGTTACACTACCTCGTAAGCCTGTGACAATTTGGGACATTGGATCTGTGATAAATGTGGCAGAAAGCGACTGGACTTTATGAGATTTCTCAACGGTAGATCGTAATAAAGATTTTATCACCGAATCATTGCACATACAAAAAGCATAAAGATCCCATAAGAAGCATAATTCAGATATGATAATAAGAGAAGATTGGGGAAGCTAAACTTCTTGAGCACCCGATATTCTTGTTATTATTGTTTCCTAGCAGCAATAAAGTTCGTCTTCATGAGCAGACATATTCATTAAGTGGCAAATTGATTAGTTTGAATAATTTAGGCGTAACGAAATTATGGAGAAATTGCGGTTGAATGAACTGATCAGACGAGTTGCTCAGAACAACGCACTTTGATTACGATACAATTACAAGCTGGATTTCAATTCCAAAAAGTGAAGGGAAAATCGAAATTCCAGTAATCGTTATAGCGAGGCGGAAGAATTAATTGCGAGCTATCAGTAAATCAACAGCGTTGGGGTGGTTAGGGGAATCCAGCTGAGTTTCTGGAAATTAATGATGGATCAGGGGCGAGGGCCAAAACAGATAAAAAGCATTGATCAATTCTCAGACACAGGCTATTTAGAGGGAATTGGGGAATGAGGGGCACGACATTGGGCCAGTGCACATGGGCCATCAGGTGTGACTTCCAATGAGTCAGTTTTATGAGAAGGAGAATGAGTGATCATTACCTTTGTCAGGGATTCCCATATCGGTCTTTATAGCTGGCCTACACATCGGATGTGTCATACATCGGCATATCCGAACAAATCATAGTAATTCAGACCATAGCCATTTATGCATGCGCCCCACACTCAATGACAATCGATGGGCGAATATAGGATTTATCCATAATTCATGAGCATCATTCACTTTGCCATTTGAATCTACTAAGCTTAAAGTTAACCTTCTGATTTCAGGGTAACTGCCGAATTTTCAAGTCAAGATTTTAATGTATCAAAGGCAATCAAAATCGTGTTAAAATCATGAACAAGACAGATTAAGAGATGGTAATGGACCCAAGTCAGATGGGAAATAAAGGCCCCATTTCAGAAGGTGGTAACAACAACGTCATCGCTTATCCTTACCAACCACCATAAAAACAAAATTATTTCGAAAAATTCGCTTGAAAAATTTCTAGAAATAATGGATCTTACATGCATTTCGACGGCAATTTTTTGTGATAAACCAGATCAACGATAATGTTTAGAGTGGTTTTTTCATAAGAAATACTAGGAAATATTAATGATAATGGAATCGCCATAGGTAACATTTTTGAAGCAATTATAGTTGTTATGCCATAACAAATTTAAAGACGTTATGAATTTCGCTGACTTTTTCAAGTTGTCTAACTGCAGGGATGAGTAGTCACCCTATTATTTTATGCAAATTCGGGCAGTTAGATATCGACATAAGTACCCTTCCAAAGTAACCCTACTACTAAGAAAGGGACCGACGAAATTCAATAAAACTAATTGATCATTCGTAAATCACATTTAAATACGATATGTCAACTTAGGCTAATTTAAGATACGCAATACGCTAAAGAAGGCAGAATATTTCCGCTTCCTTGCGCAGGGGATGGATCAGTTTTTTTTCCGAAATTCTTCTTTTCTGGCCTGAATGGTCACATTTCCATTTAAAGTAATTGCTCACCTCGTCTTTTATGCAAATTCGGGCAGTTAAGACTGCGGTATTCTGTGAGATCCTCTCGAAAGAAATGGACCGACGAAATTCAGTCAAGTTAATTTATCAATTCGTAAAATCACATTTGAATATATCAATTTAGAATAATTTATTAAGTTAAGGTACTCAAAATTCAAAGAAGGCAGGATCTTTCCGCTACCTTACGTTGGGGTAGATTAATTTAGGTTAAACAAGAAATGAAATTTTCAACGGTCCTGACTTTCAAAGTTTTAAAACTAACTTCCATAACTTCCAGTTTTTAATAATATTTTCCCTAACTTCCAGTTTTTAAAACAAATTTCCCTGATAGCCCAAACTACCGAAAAAGCAAAAATATAACATAAATGCCAATATGAGGCAAGCTGTGTTTTGCTTATTTTACAATCAGTTCGTTAAATGTGGTAAATTGTCTACAAAATATGTATAATTAACTCCACTTGACTAGACAAGCATGAGATCTGTCCTAGCTGTCACAATTTATTCTTCTTTGTTTTTTGTGGTCTTTTGTGTGTATCCTAAACTAACATTAAAATGCCATTTTTTTATTTAGCTGCCCTAAACGCAGGCAAACACTGTCAGCAAGCCCACTTTCAGTGTCTATGCTGGAGCAGGGCATATTCCGAAGTCTAGTCCATAATTGTGTGGACGAAGATTTTAATAAACGAGTTCCCATATTAAACGACAACAGTGTATAATTGGGCATAAAACCTTTTGCTTAGTATACAAACAGGTGGCTAGCTTTTTTGAATTGGTAATTTCCTTATTGATTTCTTCGTTAAATGTGATTAATTTGTGTGCAATATATGTATATTGAACTACTTGTCTAGACAAGAATTACACTGTCCTAGCTGTCACAATTTATCCTTGTTTGCTTTTGTGTTTATCCTAATCTATCATTAAAATGTTAATTTTTTATTTAGCTGCCCAACAGCAGGCAATCAATGCCAGCAATCCCACTTACTCAGAGTCTATGCTGGAGCAGGGCATATTCCGAAGTCCAGCCCAGAATTATGTGGGCGAAGATGTTAATAAATGAGGTATTCCATCTTAAACTACAACAGTGTATAATTGTGCATAAAACCTTAAATCACACAATGTAATAACGTCAAGTGGTAGGATAGTTGAAGCCTGAAAGTGCACTCTGGTGAATTTTTCGGAAAATTTAACAATGCACTTTAAAAAATGAAAATTACACAACGCACCGCGTAATTTCGAGATCGTCCATGTGCATGAAATAAATTAAAAATCAACTTGATGAAGACTTTCTTAATATGCCTCTATGTATGCAACGTTAGACGTTATCAAAATGAACCAAATCTGTCCAAACCTCAACAATACGAAAGTGGAGCAATTGTCCGGTTAAACGACTATTGTCCCTGCCCCCTCCCTCGTCATAAAACCTTGCCGACCGTTATTTAAATGTAAACGAGTTCGGGCATTGCTTAATTGCAGGTAGGGGACTTAAACGAAAACATTGGGTCGTGCACCATGGATGCCAATAAAGGGGCCTGACTCAACCCTGAGTCACCATTAGTCAGATTGGTGGGGGCTGAATTGCCTCTGTCGCAACTTTGTGAATTAGCCCACACAGGATTTCGAAACCAATAACGAACGTATCAAAATTTTGGGAATGTTGCGAACTTTAGGTGTATGAGCTGAAATTTTCAATCACTATTGTACTTTAAAGCAGAATTTAATGCAAAGCTTCGAAACCAATATTTTATTCAAAATTCTAAAATATGGTGGCTACTAATTTCTGAAAACGAAATTACCTGAGATTTCCAGGTTTTCCAGGGTCATTTTAATTTTTACAAGTTCATAATATCATATTCTACTGAAAACAATAAAAAGGAATAATAAGGAAATTTCAAACACGAATTTTTTTTGGAAAAACTAGATCTCAACTTGTAGGTTTTTAGTCAACATTTTCAAACATATCCCAATAATTGTTTTTACGAACATTTCTTTGAAAAACTACGAGAAATAATGGATTCTTGCTGTAGAAATGATATAGATTTGGAAATAATAACAATAATGAAAAATTTAACTTGATACTGACAAAAATTATTAGATAAATCCACGATCAAATGAGTGAAAATCTTTATTATAAAATAAAGAATAAGCACAACGTTTCGCTAAAATAAAATGAATTATAATTGGGTTAACAACACCCAAAGCAACGAGGCCTAGGCCCAGAACGTTGAAAAACAATGCAAAGAAGCAAATAATCCATACTATTTTAACGGATTTTCTAATAAGACAACTAAAATTGACAGAAATTACCATATTTCGATCCTAAATTACATTATATCAGGTTGGAACAGCCCAAATTTTCTTCCAAAAACGATGGAACACGAGCACATGTTCAAGGGGTAAAGAGGGAGAACAAAAAGGGGTAGAGGGCGCAAGGGGTGTTGTTAACCCAATTATAATTCATTTTATGTTATTGTTTTAATTCTCAGTGGCACCTGAAGAAGCTCTTTGTTGAGCGAAACGTTGTGCTTATTCTTTATTTTATAATAAAGATTTTCACTCATTTGATTTTGGATTTATCTAATAATTTTCTTCATACACCGATCACTGACAAGATGACGATTGATTTCATACTGAAAAATTTTAAGAATTATGAGCACATTCGACAATTTTGTCATTATAATGTCATTGGAAAATTCCAGCTTCTTCACTAGATTCAACACAACTTTTCTTCCTAACTGACTTTAAATCAGTCTCTGTTGTTTCCCCCTTTATCGGTTCCCAAATTGACCCAGCCAACACGTATATTTGGAGGGTTACAAGGACGATGAGGGTGAAAAAATTTTAACATCTTTCAATCTTAAGAAAATCACTGAAGCATCTTGCGATGCTCAGCTGTGTAGATTGTTAAACAAGTGTTTGTTGGAAGATGTCTTGCGGTTTGCATCTACACGTTCAGTAACTTCAAGTTCCATTCAGATAATTTTAAAAACAAAGGGAAATTTTCTTAAGAGTCTCTTCTAAGAAATCCCTAATATTCCAGCGATAAAAGATGACCTTTACTGTCATTTAAATAAAATTATAGATATCCAGTACATAAATTATTGATATATAGGACGTTATTACTTGCGTAAATCCCTCTCTGCCACCTTATCTGGTACTTTGAACTTGTTATATGCCAAGCGAAAGCTGTGTACATTAGATTGTTGACAAACCGTGAAACTAGGTTTTCTAACCTTTGAAAAATTAAAAACATTCCAGCTGATTCATTTCGAATCGCTGTTCAGTTCAAGTTGGATACTCATTTCTTAAAAACTGGACGTAGTTTCCTTGCTCGAGAACATTCCTGAAGAAATGTATTTTAACATAACACCTCATGCCATTGGTTGAGAAATTCATGCTGCCAATAAATGAGATAAAGAATTACTTAGTCGATTAAATGAGACAAATGACAGGCATTGGCTTGTTAAAAACAAAAATTATATCAAATTTCTTCATCCTTCTTGATATTGCATCATCTCCAAACACCCAATCTCCCAATTCACCACCAATATCTTCGTCCCTGATCATTATTCATTGCTCCCGTTGCCTAGGCAACCACACAACCATTGACAGCTTTTTTCACTAGTAGATAAAATTCCTATCACTTCTCACTTCCGGCATGTCTCCAGTCGAAGCACGTTCCACAACTTGCTTCGACTTCTGTCCACAGCCTCAGTTTCAATTAAATCTCCCCCACCCACATATGCTGTAGGTAAAATGTCCTATTTTCTAATTTCTGCTTCCATGAATACCATGGACCATTACAGAGGATCTTGTAGTCGCACGGTGCTTCAGAGCTGAGAGGAAATGATGCGAAGCGATTTCTGGCGCACCCTGTAGGGCAGAATCATGCAGATTGCAGCCTGGCCAAAATTGGAAATTCCAATGCAATACCTTACACAGGCAAGAAAACAACTCGCAGATGTGAAAAGGTCTTGGGTGAAATGAAGCTTGTCTGGCTGCGCGCAAAGCCAACCACCGGAAATGGAAATACATTTTTGAACTCTGTTGCCACATCTGCACTCAAGATAACCGTTTTTGGAGCGCTCAAGCTGGCACTTTTTTTCCAGAAACTAAAAGCTCGTTGGATCTCCTATCACTGCTCAAAAAAATCAATTTGAGGCCATACTGAATTTAGATAAATGATGATAGTCAATGGCATTGTCTGTCAAGACATTGTCAGGAATCACGTATCCATCAAGCGTGATCTGTTCCAGCGATGCTTCCAGAATCTGGATGAACTTTGCCAACAAGTAAGGCCATTGAGAGATGAGATAAGATATTGGATATACTACATTGTACATGTGTCGATGTTTTTTCGAATTTACGCCATCATTAGAGTTAAAATATACATGCACGTGTAGGTAATACAGATACATGTACATTGTGTCTAAAATAGTTCCAAAGTTTCGTGAATTTTTTTGCGGCAGTATTATTAACGTTATGATGATGGATTTTGATGATATCAAACCAACATCTCCCAAAGTTTTGCTAGGAATTTTTCGGTGACTAAATGTTTCCGCCAGTCGTCGCTAGAGGGCGCCGAGTTGAAGAATGCAATTTTACGACTCAGCGCCTTCTAGCGGAGGAAGGGGAGAACATTTCACCGCCAAAAATGATGGACACAACTTTGAGAGATGCTTGTTTGATAGCATCAAACCCGATTATCTTAGCTTTAACAATACGGCAGCAAAAAGTGCAGGAAATCGCTGCAGTGGTGGGTATAAGAAGGTCTAGATGACAGTTTATTCGATTCAATTCAATGGAGAATCAATAGCAGGCCACATTTCGAGAACTTATTGATGTCTAAAAGACGATGTATTTTCAGTATCTCTCCATTTACACATTAACTGTTATTGTATGTTGAACACAAAACTCACAATGATTTATCATTGTGTCTACTGGGAATTCTGACTTTTCAATGACTTTCATGGCTTCAAAAAACCTCCAACGTCTATTAGAATATGGCCGTTCATGTTTTAATTCTGATTTTCAGAAATGTCCTCTACCATAATGCAACATGATCGTTGGTCAAATTTAATGTTAAATTATGAATTTTAACCCAAATTTTTATTATGTGAATGAATTAAAGGCAAAAATGTCATAACCATAACGTAAATGTCATGACTATTCCACAACTTACATGACCTGAATTTCATTTCAGGACTTTTCAAGGTGCCTGCATGGTCAGGGTGTCTACTGGGTTTGGTATTGCAAATTCCATTGCTTTTCCATGACTTTTTAATGATTTCAAAAAACTCTCCATGCCTATAAGAATATGGGGCCCTTCAAGTTTTATGCCCTCAATAAATAGCGATTTGCAGAATGGCATGATTATTAGGGAATTTTAACCAATTTTTATTTTACAAATCAACCAAAGGCAAAATTCCATGACTCTGATGCAAATTTCATGACTTTTCCATGCCTTCCATGACCGGTAGACACCCTGCTGGTAGGCACCCTAAACACCCTGCCGAACGAAACCAAACCTGACCAATCCCAAACCTAAACCGACCCAAAAAATACAAGAAAAAAATTTAAAAAATTCAGTGGCAGAAAGATGAAATCTCGACAGCTGGTACATATACATTTATCACTGAACTCTACTCAACAGGTAGAGTTCGGGAATGTATGACATGACCACATTTGGAGCAGGGAATATTCCATAGTCAGCCAAGATTTGCATATCAGTCAAGTTAATGTGGCCTTTTGTGAATGGGCACAAAAAGCGTGTTTCTCTGGCTGGTTAAGGCTGTCAGCTTCAAGATTCCATCAATTAAGAAGCCAACCAAGAACTCCAAACCCATCAAATCCGAAACCGGAAACCCATTCTGATGAAAAGATTAAAAGGGTTTACGTTGAGGGCTGTAGAGCCCAGAGAATTAATTGCAAATGGAAAATTAATAGGCAGCGATGAAAAACCATGTTTGTTCAAAAAGGAAAAAAGCATCTGCGTCTATTAGTCAAGATAAATAGAGTAGGCAGCGAGCAGCTGGCAAAAAATGGAAAAAAATTAAAGATGAAAAATAAGTCAACAACCTTCATCCAGCCCGAGGGATCGGGCGGGGGTCGGTCATAAATGCGCATCCATAAACTGATGGCATCATGACGTTGGGCCATCTTTGCGAATCTGATATCAATTTCGCTTGGAGGAGAGAAAGCTTCTTCCCATCAACGCCATTAAAGTAAAGCGGGTTAAATACACTCGTGTGGTGTTTGTTTATAATTAAGGAAAATGGGCAAAGCGAAACAAAATTTTTCAAAAAACCAGAAATAACTTTTATCGCCCGAAAACATCGCCAACCGAGTTAGGGCTAATTGTCGGTTCGTGTATTCTCTCCTAACGTTATCACCAAACACCACGCCAGTGCAACTGGGATTACCAGAGTTGTTGATGCTTTGGGAAGTAAGAGTAAACCGGCGGATAACTGCAATTCTGCTAAAAGGAAAATATTGACATTGGAAACCAAATCACGCTATCGCCATCGTACTTGTTGGTGGAACAGCGGCCAGAAATCCCCAGGCAAAACAATGATCCTGCTTAATCGCTCTTTATGGTAGCTGGGATCATGAACGAACAATATTAAACTAACTCCTTATTAGCCATGGTTTGATTCATAGCATCAAGAGTGATGGACTCCTTCTGCCTCCTTGCAGCTTCAGTTGATCGCCCATACTGCGTCCTCTAGTTCAGATCAAAGTAAACTAGCACATCATGTTTTCGTTTTTGGAGATTGGTACTGTATTAACTTGCTGAATGACTCAAATAACATTGTAAATGTAAAGGCAAGCTACACTAGCTCCTGGTGCACTAACTGTAGGCATGTGGCCAGTTGGTATACAATTTTTCACATTTTTTCACATCCAAGAATGTGATATTTTTCACATTTTTTCACATGCAATTATCTGGGTTTTTTTTCACATGCAATTATATGTTGTTGTTTTTTCAAATTTTTTACCTAATAATTGTGAAAAATAGCTTTGGCGACTCACCTACACTATTGAGAACACTATAGGATTTTTTTTACAAAGTTAGACCACATTTAGTGGATTTCAGCTTGATTTTCTAAAAACAAATTGAATGGAGTAAAATTGTTTGTGAGAACGTTTAAGAGAAAATGTTTAAGAGAACGCAGTTGGTGAATTTTTTTGTAGTTAGACCAAAATGGATTCTAAGTGTACTTTCGTGGAAATGATGCAATATTTTTAAGATTCTTATAAATATTAGTCTTCAAATGGGTACCGCAGGCAATTTAAAAAAAACTGATAAAAAAAATCAAATTTCACTACGTTTATTATGAAATTAAGGACCTGAATGGAGGGGACTTCCTCAGTTTTAAGCTGGATTTCTTGAATTCCAATGAATTTTTCCCATAAATTGTTATTTTTACCCAATTTTTCACATTTATCACACAGGGCCACATGCCTGTAATTGCCATTTGCCGTTTACTATTGTTTCAGCAAAGATAGTTGGATGCCTCAAAGCCGCCATCTTTAATTTTCGAAACATTTTACCAAACTAAAGTATGGACATTGCTGATAAGTTTGCGGCCTAGGCCGCAATGGATTGGAATAATATGAGATTGTAGTATTGCGTTCCACCAATAATATCGAACAAATTGTAATTGTTTGTAACACAAACACTTGAACGTAATACTACAAACCTCTACAAGAACAACTACATACCTTTATGGACTAGGGCCCTGATATATGGAGATATAAAACGGTATTTGAACCCTTGTAAACAGGAAAATAACATTATCACATTTCACTCGAATTTGATTTGCATTTTTCGTTTCAGCTCAAGGCTGAAAACACCGAAATTCCTACCCAACACAAAAAAATTAATGCAGTCTTTTCAAATTATGCAGCGTCTTCAGAACAAGACACTAGTGTCCTTATGGAACAACAACAATGAGCGTACATTTACTGCACTGCCTTTGGAACAAAACACTGCAGTGTCTTCAAAAATACAATAGTATTGGTGGAGAAAACTATAGCATATTCAATAATAATGCAGTAATTCAAAAATCCGTTTCTGTTATTGCTGCACTTTAAGTTTTTGAAGTCGGACAATTCCAAATTTTATGCAATATTAATATACATGTACATGTAGCTCGAGCTCCAATTACATAGCACAGTATGCTACAGTATGCAACTGTATAGTTTTACCAACATTTTACCTCAACCTTAACGTTTAAAACTTGGTTCTCTGCAAAATATTTTATCTTTGATAAAATCAACTGAAAGTAAAATCAACTTCATAGAGATTTTCCTTACTTTGTACAGTGTTACTGTTGTAGTTCAATCTAGTTTCTCAAACGTCTGCCAGGCTACCTCGTTTTCATTTCCTGAAAGATCAACGCTTGTTTCTCACAATCCCGTTCCAAAAAACAGTGCCAATTCACTAACTCCCCCTAGGTACCACTTCACGTTGCCATTTGGCATTATGTTGCTGCAAATTAAATACACGTCTGTAAGGATCCGAGTTACATGCAATAGGATCATTATTTATACATGTACAAGTGCATGTGCCAAAGCAATGCATTAATAACGTCTAGCTCCCAACTTCGATAAGTGTAATCGTCACAGGCATTCACTTTTATTGAAATTAGGCTCAACGCGTGCATATTTCAAAATGGTTTAATGTAAGGAACTGCGATTTTTTTTGGAGCTTTCGAGCTCCATCTCCTTATTCGAAACAAAATTATGAATGAACCAGGAAGGCACGTCTACGCACTCTGGATAATAAATTAAGGAGATCTCGCAATGAATAAAATATGTCATCCAAGGTCGATGAATAGACCTACCCAGGCATACGCTGGTTTGGAGAAAAAAATGCAGATAAATCTCAAGAGCCAAAGGAATCTGAATAATCGATCGGATTTTGCTTCAACGTGACACTTGTGCTATCAGCCAGACGAATAGCGAAGTGCACGATTCAAATGTTCATCAGCAAGATTTCGGGAAGCAAGATAAGAGTTGCTTTTCAAAGAAACCATGGTGAAAGAGTTCAGAAGTTCGTTGGGAAGCACTTTAGTTAACTCTGGAAAAACTATAGACATCACCTGGTGGCCGAAATGGCAAAGCAGTGATGAAACTCAGACATCAATTATTAAATTCGAAGCTCTTAGGCGTGGACAAAAAGCCTGGCACCAGGAAATCAATAGGCCACGAACCTACAACGAACAAGAACAACAGCATTCCATTGGATTTATATTGACAGAAGTCGAGACATTCGCAGCAGATACCAGACGAGTGGAATGCAATTGTTCCCGGTTGTTGGACAACCAGTTTTCGTTTGTCTGAGCAAGTTCAACGAAGGATCGCATTTGAAAATTAATGTCTACCCATTTTAAGGCATTCATCTTTATCCGGCTAGCTTCGCCTTGCCGTTATCCTAGACAACTTACAGGTTTTCCTTTCTACGTCAATTAGGTGGTAACGAGCATGATGAAGGTGCTGCAATTAAAGATTGGTTTAATTGTTCATGAACTAATTCCCATAAGACATTAAACAATTTGATATGCAATTCATTAGCACCCGCGCCGAGGAAGTAGTCTCTGTAGAACCTGTCTAAACTGATGTCCTTTGGATCGGTGCTAAATGTTAGTTTAGAGAGGTTGGTTTGGACTTTTCTCAACTTTACATCTGAAGGTGCAGAGTGCTAGACCATAACTTTGTTGAGTGTCAGAAGCTCCAAAATGCGGTTTTTTAGCTTAATAAATCGCACACTGATACATTGTACATCGTATGCCCTGTTCTATACATGCAATGGTGAGGCTGAAATGATTGGAGACCAAAACTAAACTAAAAACGCATTTTATAGGCACATTCTGTAGTACAGCCCTAAAAATTGCAGATAATAAAGGTGTAATGATAGGAGACCAACCTTCGCAAGAATGAAAATTAGCAAATGTGAAATAAAAAGATGTAAGAATTTATGAAATGTTTAAAATATTTCAAAGAAATATCGCAAAATCCATCACTTTTAGTTTTTTTAATTTTCGCCATGGTACTCATTTCTTTTTTCTATATTCAACTTCAGTATTGCACAGCGTTTGAACCTATTGTTTTTGCACTAAAATTAATCCAATCTACATTCAGGGTGTCTACCGGATTTGGTATTGCAAATTCCATGACTTTTCCATGACTTCAAAAATGTTTCCATACCAATTAGAATATGGGGTCGTTCAAGTTTTTATGTAATAACAAAATAGCGATTTTCAGAAACATTATCTAGCATCGTGGCGACCTGATTATTTGGGCTACAAATGAATTTAAACACCAAATTTTTATTTTGTGAATCAATGAAAAGCCAAACATTCCAGGACCGTGTTGTACATTTCATGACTGTTCCATAACCCTGATGTAAATTTCATGACTTTTCCATGACCCTAATGTAAATTTCATGACTTTTCGATAATTTCCATGACCTGTACATTGTTCACCACACTTCAGGTTTTCCTCTCCTGAAAAATGATTTCCAGGCATTTACACCGTTATAGTTTGGCACCTTCACATGTCAAAATAAGATTTTTGAGCCACCTCGCACTTTCGGTAATAAAATTTCAATTTATCATTATTATTTTCAGCGAAAGTCAGCTCATTTCCATACGGAATCGAAATGTCTCGGCGGGTGAATGTTTTATTCATCATTCATCCAAATGCTCCATGCAGATTCTTATTTAGCAAACCGCTGATATCTTGGCACAATACATGTCAAGAGCTCTCCTAGCGAAAATCCATATTCTTAAGCAGGTTGCCTCGTTTACATCAGGATTTTCTCGCTCGACTTAATTGAAACGTCTTGAGTTTTGGCGAAAACTAAGTTGCGGCTGGTTTTATACACGCTGATATTTTACAGTCTGCCAAAGCGGAAATCCTGCAACTGCGAATCGTTTCAGGAGAAACGTAAAACAGCAAAAACAAATTTCCCTTTGCAAAAGCTGGTGCAATTATCGCCCAGAATCCCAGTTGAAAAATAACAAAGCTAGACCACCACATTTTATGGACCAACAGCGCCTGAGGGAATGATATTGTTGCAGTGCTTTTTTGTTTGCTAGAAGGCTGCTTGTGTTATCTTGTTATTTTCTGATTATTTGGAGAGCTTTGCATTGTGTTGATGTGCAGAAAGGGTGCTACTTAACGGCAATTGAAAACAGCATTCTGCATTTTCACGGTAAATTCATACCAACAATAACTTGAGAAGCTTGGATCAATACAAACCGCAGAACAATAACATTTTTGTCCAGCTTATGCTTGGCATATGCATATTCTTTGTAAAACATGGCCACTACATCCATTTTACTCCGCATTTTCTTATTTGCTTCAATTTCGTTCGTTTAGGTAAAAAGACGAGTCAAACGGAGCCATTCTTTCCGCTCTGAAACTTTGGTCACAACATTAAAAAACCGATCAAAACCATTAAGAACTTTGGAACGACTCAGAAACGACTTTGTAGAAACATGTTTCACAAACATAGTGTTCACATTAGCAGATAAAGGAAATGTTCCACGAATTTGTTTCACGTGCTAGAAATGTGGAACTAAAATGTGGTAACTAAAATATGGAATGTGGTTTGAGTAAACATATTCCATAATTCAAGCTTCCAGGAAATGTTTGCCAGGTATGGACATGGCTTTAGATGGTCAACAATACTGCGTATGTCAAAAAATACCGACAGTAATACTAATCGGATAAGGAGCGCAATAATGATGGACTGATGATCCATTCTAATTACTGACGATTATCCGAATTTTTGGGTAACTAACTGTCAGTATCGAAGAACTGACAGTATCAAACCCCAATATCAAATTTTCGATCACATTTCTTCCAAAATGCAGAATTTGACTTTTTTTTTTCAAAATTCTCACCACATATTTCAGACAAAAAATTTAAATTTTCATGAACTAAATAAACTTTGCACCACAACCCACGTAATTTTATTATGACAGACTTTTGCGACCCATCTACAATATGTCTATTGAGAACGCCGTAGGCGAAATTAACTTTTTTTTGCCATAATGCCATAATGCCATAATGCATTCTTAGAAATATTAATATTTAAGAGAATGCATAAAATAAGAGAGGCCTTTTTTAAAGTACTTTTACAAAAACTAGGTCACAAATGATGGATTTCAGATTTCTTTTCTGAAAAAAATTAATGTGTGTAAACACTAACATTTAAGAGAACGCCATAAGCGACAGGTTGTTTGTTTAAACTAACCATAATGCATTTTTAACACATTCATGGAAATATTAATAATGAACAAAATGTCGTTTGCAGTATTTAAAAAAAAAAAAAACAGAAATGATAGATTTAACATTAATGAATTTTAGCCAGTATCCGCTATATTTTTCTTCGCCACAGCAGTTTGCAGTGAAATATAGGAATATACAGATTTTTTTTTTAAAAACATTGGCCTATATAGGACTACCTCAAAAATATAGAAAATATAGTAATGTGACCCAACCGATCACCAACCTGTACAGCATCAGTGCAATCAGTGATTGCCCACCATCAACGAGCAGCCTCATCAACATAGCGTCAAACACAATTTAACAAGGCAAGAGAAAGCAACAACCGTGCTGAAAACGCATTAAAGCCCTGATTGACGGTTTATCGAAAGGTTCGCCTCCACCATTGGGCAAAACGATACCAAAATCGAATTGTGAGCAGCCCCCCATCAACATCCGGGCACCGCGCATTTGCTTTTAGAAATTCAAATGGATGCTTCGCCATGGCAACGCCACCACTTAAAGCTCCCCATATGTTGCACATGCGGTAAGCGGCAATAAAGAAAAGATTATTTTGGCGAAAACAGCTAGCAAATTGTTGGAGGGCTTACAGGAATCATAAATTAGGGACCCATAAGCAGTTGTGGGGCTATAACAGTGCCTCATTTTTCTCACATATTTACGATCGGATCGCCGCCATTTGTATTAGCGGCCAACAGGTGGCGCCATCCCTGTTTCCGTGCAAGCGGATTTTCATGCTTCGAATGTGTCGGAAACACGATTTCATGCTATAAACTAAACATTTCTTACCCTGAATGCTCCTTCGTTGCCATCGTCCAGTTCCAAAATGTAACCCTCGACGAAACTGGAAGGGTATGGCTGCCACACGATGGTCACACTGTTGTTCTCTGTGGAACATTCCTCAGGGATGAAAGATGGCGCTCCGGGAGCTGAAATTAACAAAAGAAAAAGGATGAATAAAAATGACCATTCCAATTTTCCCCCACAATCTCTACTGAACACAGTTATAATATGGCGTCTCAAAAAACTATACGTTTTTTCGAGTACAACCTTTCATGATGTATTATTCGAGAGAATCGAAAGTTGTTAAAACGAAATGCATTCTGGGATAGTACGAGGTCAGAATTACCAGACACACGTACGATTCGAAAAGTAAGCCTATTTTATCGCCCGTGGTATCGAACGTATTTATTTGAACGTTTATGGTTGCCAATAACCACGATGGGAGTGACATGCATCCATAATCTTTTAATACAATCGAATGTACCGCGAAATAAAGACGTGTACCAATATTCACCACACTAGGAAATTAGCAAATCAGTTTAAAATTACTTTTTAAAGGTCTGTACTACTGAGGACACCGCGATAACGTGTTTCCTACTCGGTAATGGAAAACTGATATTTACGGTGTTCCAAAGCACGGCAAAGTTTTCCACAGTGTTGCCAGTACGTGCTAACACAATCCACTGCAGAAATACATGTAGTCAGATCAGTCTGTTCACCTTATTAAATGCCAATGTGTATAAGTCACCAAGTTTACATGTATCTACATGTACCAGGTTTTTTAATTATCGCGTTTTCCTTGGCATGTTGAAACACGTTAAGTTAATAAAAAGGAATTGCAATAATGGGTAACAACTGGTGTTTTTGAAAAACCGTCAGCAAGATTGGTATATTCTGCTGAAACCGCCATGTTTTTGTAATTCAGAAACGATTAAGCGCCTCTTGTGTTTTTAGACATAACATGCTAAGCACTGCCACTTAACAAAACTGACTTTTCTGCCATAAATAAATGTTGCAGGCAGCAGCTGCGCATCATTATTTAATAAAAACTGTAGACATGGCAGGCGGAGATTATCAATACCCATATCGAAACTTTTGAGTTCGGAAAATCAATTTCGACCAAAGAAACCCATCCAACCCACGCAGGACGCAACCAGCAAAGAAGGTGACATTTTTGATGGCATCTAAAGTTTACAGAGATAAGATATTTAACGCGTAAGGTTAATTTAGGAGCGCCACAGGCGAAAATTGCAGAAAACAATTACAACTGCGGAATTTTAGGGAAACGGTAGAATTGAATACAGGTCAACCATTTAGGTGACGATTTATCAGAATTAAAATAAACAACCGCAAAATACAATTTTGATACTGAAAAGTTCCAGGTTGAAATCAAAATTCTTTGCCAGTTTGAATATACCGTAAATTCTCTGCAGTTTCTAGGTATACATGTAGTTGCAAAGACAGCAAAACTATTTTATTTTTAATCGTATATATTTCGTACATAAAATATGGGTATAAAAATATGTAGATATATTTTTATATATACTTTTATATCCATATATTTTATATTCTATTCTATACAGTATATGGGCCCATATACTTATTGTACGTGGCTTACTGCCGAATTCGCGTCGGCTAATACTGCCGAATTACTGTTGCCATCAGCTTACTGCTAACGACAACTGCAGATGTTACAAGTACAGCGTACAGTATATACATGTACCTATCAAAGTCATGGCGGACAACTCCGTGGATTACCTCTTTTTTAAACATTGGTTTGTTATCCCTTGAATCACAATAGGACGATACAGATTCGTCGATAAATACGAAAAACATTCCTAATTTCCTGCAGCTCGAATTATTTCCTGAAGCACGAATTAGTTAAATGGACTTTTCGTCATAGAGCATGTGCACCCAGATGGAAGCAATTTTGCGGCTATAACTTACTCCGTTATGCCCTAGATGGCGCTGCATTTCTTTTCTGGCAATGGCGCTATAGCAACTTGGCAACGGTAATAATGACATGACATTGTCCGTGATTGTCGATTGCCATTGATCGAACCGTTCTCTACGTTCGTTCTAAAGAGCTGCGATACCAAGACGAGGCCTCACAAATCAACTTTTGTTGGTCAATTATTATTGACCAACAATAATTGCATTGTTGGTCAATTATTATTGACCAACAAAAGTTGAATTTTAAATTTGTCAATTTATGTCCAGAAAGTACAACAAAAATGCAATCAACTTACTGATGAAGATGCCCCCGAACAAAATAATACGTGCTGACATTTTTAGTTTGCGAAATCGCCTTGGAACGCAAAACTGCTGAGGTCTTGCAACTGATCCGATGCAAACGTCGCCTATCTTTTGTTTCCCAATCGAATCCCACATAGGCCTAGTACCCATCACATAAAACATTAAACAATGTTGAGCGACAGTCTTGGGATTGTCATGTATTCGTTTACGAGGAGAAGAGTTTGGTTATGAGGATCTCCCGTAAAAGGGCGAGAATCATACCAGACTACAATGTTGGGATCACCATCACGGATGATATGCGCTGGGGTACGCATATTAGTAACATTACTGGTTTGGCTAATCAACGCCTTAG
>JAQGAF010002976.1:0-19631 GCA_034687865.1 Kryphioiulus occultus
AATGGTCATTATGCCTCAAGACGACCATTTTGTGTTTCAACTTTGAGAAATGACGAAAGACTATAGGACAGTCACAACAGTTCCCTGGTTACAAGAACATCCTGGGTGAAATATCATGAAATGAAATTTGCTTTTAGTTTACATCAAACATAAAAGGTTAATTGTAAAATCTGTTGTACAATCCAAACACTGAACTTGGACGTATAACGGGGTCAGGTAAAATCAATTAACGTAAGAAATTAAAAAAAAAAAAAGAAGCGAACCTAAATAATATAAAAAAATTCGTTTTTAACGTTCTATAAATGTTTTAAAAATTGAAAAGTGTTGAGAAATATCGAAAGAAGAATTTACACCTAATTATACATCGGTAGAAAGATGTAAGTTAAAGAACTCGTTAAATTGAATAATAATTATATAATAATTTCAGAAAACTTACTCCTCGAACCAATACATTGCTTTTCTGGAATACATGGTCAATAACGCGACTTGAGAATATGACTTGACCGATTGAGAACAGAGAGTGAGTTGGAGTGAAGGGATTAACAGTATGGGCACCTTTTTATACCCTCTGCATAAGAGCTGGGGCATCTGGGATGACGTCATATAGCAGCGGCCAATCATTGGTCAATAGAAGTTACCTTCGTCCCATAAACCCTTGCGCAAAATCAAATCGAACTAGCTTTTTACGTAAATTACGCTAAATCATAAGTAAAATGTTTAAACTGAATCAAACGTTAAATTTTAGATGACAGTGTTTTCGTAAATTCACCAAATTTATTTTCTGCAAAAAGCGTATTATGGCTAGTTACCGACGAATGTTGTGACGAAAATTTCAGACATTTCTATTCTTGTTACATCGAAAAAATTAATGAACATTTTAAAAATACTATGTAAAATAGCGCATACAGCACGTGATAGTTGACAGTAAGTCTGCGATGTAAAGCACATAAAAATGATTGAATTGAAAGCATAGAACACAACAATAAGGAATAAATCATTCTTAATTATTGTTTCCCAATTTCCTGTTGGTCTTGTTATGTTATTGTTGTTAATCGACTGTAGTAAAGAATGTTCAGATATTTATTCGAATATGCTTACAGAAGTGTACCAGGGTATACACTGTTGGTGTCGGTTGGCTTTAATAGAATGACCATTGTGCAACTGTACTTTCTCTGAATTGAACCATCATTGAAACAGCTAAATTTGGCGGGAGACAATCGAGTTCACATTGTTTTAAATCATTCTTACTAAGGTGGGAATTAAATATTGGTCCTATAGCTTGCCTGCCAGACACTACCACAAGACAGCAAAAGCGATAATTGTTGTTCATACACTCAATGCTAACAAAAATCTAAAAGTTACGTTAGACACGCAGTGCATGTCATACTAATGTCATAGAATGGAATATCATGTTTTGAAATGGCGGTCATATTGGATTCAGGATCAAATAATTCCCACACAATTTATCAGCTTGAGAGAAAGTTTGGGACCACATTATACATCCATAAATACTGAGCTTTGAAATTTTGAGACATCCAATTTCTCACTGAGAAATGTGCCTCGGTGAAAATTCAAATATACCAATACTCGTATAACTACTTACATTGGAATTGGTATACTGGTATTTAGCGTATGAGAATAACAGAATATTCTAACTGTCAAATCAAAATACTTGTCAGTTATTTAAAATCAGATGTCAATGTCAACCCTTTTACAGCAATCTGAATTGTAATTAACCGTAACGTTATTGGTTGTCCCTTATACTGTATTTTTAACAAGGTCGATGATAACCGCTTAAAAATATTTATTTTCCAAGAATTACACTGTACTTATCTTTGCCAGTTATTTATTATTTATAAATAATGACCTCCACATTTTCCAAGCAAACAGAACATAACTTTCAAATTCAGTATTAGCTTTCGGTATCGCCTTCTATATTTACATCCATGTCATATCTCTGTTATCTCAGATAAGTTAACGGAGAAAGGATAAAGAAATATATCGGTTATTCGAACTCTCACGCCGCCATTGCTTGATAGTACGGTGGTTTAGAAAGTTAAGTTTTAATCGATTTGTGCAGTACTATTTTCTAGCATGACACAACCCAAAACTTCAATAATAGAAGCTAATGCCCCAGACTCATTGACTGTTATGACAAAGAGAACTCAGCAGTGATCAACGGTAAGTTCTTATTTGTTATTTTTTATTTAAATTACGTAGAGTATGTTATATTTTGATTCCCTTTCTATGTGCTACATGAAAACGTGTTTCAATCAACTTAAGAATTACCATTTTCTACTGGACAAAATTATTATTTTCAGCTCCTAATTTTGCAAACCAGTATGAGAAATTCTGTTTTAGTCATCTTTACCAGGTTTCTTGTGATAAGTAAGAATATGTTGGTCTTCCAGAGGATTTTTAGGAAAATACCTACCTCATTTAAAAAATTGGGGTCAATTTCCACATGAAAAGCAAATGCATTTTAAATGCATTGCAAATTAGGAAATGTTTTGCAAATGTATTGGAAATGTATTTTGCGGCAAAATATTCACAGCAAATACATTTCTTAAAGCATCCAGCAATGTATTTTAGTAATGCATTTCAGCATTACGAAATACATTGAACAATGCATTTTATAATATATAAATACTGAAATTCTGTGTGTTAATGAATTGAACTGTGTTATTAATAATTGAATTTAAAAGTATATTTTGCTGGTAAAAATAATGTTAATAAGAACATGTAATGAACAACTTAACTACAATTATTATATACATGGTTTTTGGAATTTCACCTGTAATGTATTTTAAAATGCATTCAAAAATGCATATCAAAAATCACTGAAGACATCATGAAATGCATTCTGCAGAACATTTGGACTGCATTATGAGATGCATTGCAATATAAATTGTTGCATACCCAGGAAATACATTTTCCTATGCATTTTGCAATATATTAATGTATCAGTCTACACGTATTTTGAAATATATTTCAAAATGCATTGCATATTATGTAAATCGAAATGCATTTCTTTTCCATGTGGGTTGTGAGATAGCACAGAGAAGATTTGGAGTATTTTGAGAATTACCTGATTTCTCTAATTTCAGAAAAGGTCATGGTTATTCCACTCTCATTTGCTTGAAATCCAGCTATTGTCTTAAGAATTCTCTGATAATTGTCATTTCTCACACTACAATATTGTTAAAACTCAATGTTAATTGTATTTCTTAACTGCTTGAACAGTGTCATGTGTTTCTAAAGGATATCTCGAACCTGATAGTTTGCCACTCATGAATGAAACGTCATCAGTCACTCAACACCAAAGGAATACCGATGTCACAGGTCACTGGGCAATATTGTAGCTCATGCTTTCCCAAATTTTGCTTTTAACTCCAATATTTAGTCCCTTGTTACCATTTTATCACCTCGTGCTGAAATAGAAAAGAATGATTTCATATTTTGACAAACTATGACAACAATTAATTCATTTTAGCACATTTCTCATTAAACATGTTTTAATGTTCATAACAAAGATTGCCACGAATTAGTCTAAGAATTAAAGTATATTTTATCTAATTCTAATTTTGCATTCTAAACTTACAGTCGAAGAATTAAATAAGGAATTGAGCAGCGAAGAACCGCAACATTCTGAGAATAATACTGATATTTTCATAAATTCAACTTCATCAGGTGAAAATCTATAGTTCTCTGTAAATGTTTTTATATTTTAAAATATTTTATCTTCAATAGCCTTTTCAATTCTGTTTAACTTGAAGGATAACTCGATACATGCTTTAATGTTCTACTGAGCTTTCAATAAATTCAACTACATCAGGTGTGAATTTACATTTCTTACTAACATACTTTTTTTTGAGAATCAATGTTTTTTTTTCAAAACTAATAGTCGAAGACGAAGAATTGAATGAGCAACTGACCAACGATGAAGCTCTATATTATGAGAACAATACCAAGCTTTCAATAAACTTAAGTTCAACAGGTATGAGAATTCACATTTGTTTAATGTTTTGCCATGATCACTTGAAATTAACAGACTGGTTTTCTAAACTTCCAGTGCCTCAACAGTCTAAGAACAATACCAACGTGTTAATAAATTCAACTACATCAGGTAAAATTACAAAATTTAAAACAACTAAGGTCAAGTAGTGGTTTTGCAAAATGTTGTATTAAATTGTGACTAATAATCAAGGTGACTGGCCGAATCGTCAGTTAAATTTCCCTGGCTTTTCCAGGTTTTACAGACACTGTGAAAAATATCAAGATAATTTTAAAACCTTGTGTTCAATCGTCTTCGACTATTCGCATAGTTTAACCTCAGAAAGGGCAAAATTGGTTTAGCCACCACATTTTAAAAATTTCTTCGATAATTAAAGAAATGCAAAAGACAATTTTTTTTAAAAATTGCTATATATAATGTACTTTTGCGTATTAATACTAATAACGATGTGAACAATAGTGGTTGAAACCACCAGATGTCAAACACTGTATTTCTTCGAACAACTTCTGTCAAAATTTTAAGAAATATCCATAACGATGGAACCATTGTAGAGAATCTTTTTTTTTTTTGAAAAATTTGATAAGTAGGCAACTACTGAATTTATCACTCAGAAACGCCGGAGGCAAAATTTTTTTTAAGAAATTAGCAAAAATAATGGATTTTTTATAAGAAATACTAGGAAATGAATGATAATGAAGGCGCTGTAAGCAACATTTTTAGAAAAAGTGGATCACAAATAAGCTTACAGCTTTTCTGAGATACTAATATCAATCAAAATCGTTCAGCCAAAATAAATGTCCAGATATCATATGAATACCATTATTTCAATGTTTATTCATCTTTATGTTACAATACAATACAACAAGAACAAAAGGGGTGTCAAACTGTTCTCTACCAAGGTATAACTTATAGTACACGTAGTTGGAATAACATCTAGGACTTAATGTTTTAGCTCTTTTTATGTCTTTTAAGACTTTTAGGACTTGTTTGCCACCTTGAATTCTGAGATTCTTCGAATAATAATACGCTGAAATTAGGCAATTGGATGTGGTAGGCAATCAAAAATTGTCAGAAAATCAGTATTATAATTTCACACAATTGTGCTTTTCAAATATTTCAACATCAAAAGTTCCATTAAATTTATCCCTGAACAATTGAATTTTGGGATTTCCTTCAAACCACAACTGTTGATTCTCACCGTTTCCATGCTAGGTCAACTTTTTCGTGAGCCAAAGGTCATCCAGCACCCCCAAAGTGCAGAGGTAGAAAGCAAGGATGAGGTCTGCTTCGTTTGCGTGTTTGATACCATGGTCAACTGCATTTGGGCAAAAGATGGAAACAGTGTTCAATTCGGTGAAGCATACCAGTACATCGATGACCAGAACGGTACTGACACCTCGGACTGTTCATTAAGGATTGTCTCCGCTACCGTGGAGGATTCTGGTTACTGGACATGTGCAGCCAAACATCCAATAGACAAAAAGGAACTCAAATTCGTTGGATGGCCCAGTAATGCACATCTGAGCGTGATTTCATCAGGTAAGAATTAGTTTACAATAATTTTACCATTGTGTATGGTGCTATCTGTACCCACATGGAAAAGAAATGCATTACGAAATACATAATATGCAATGCAATTTGAAATGTATTTCAAAATACGTGTAGACTGAGACATTGATATATGGCAAAATGCATAGGAAAATGTATTTCCTGAGTATTCAACAATTTATATTGCAATGCGTTTCATAATACATTTCAAATGTATTGCAGAATGCATTTCATGATGTCTTCCTTGATTTGTGAAATGCATTTTTGAAGCATTTTAAACTACATTACATGTGAATTTCAGAATGTATTTTTCACTGCATACGGTAATGCATTGCTTAATACATTGAAGAATGTCCTGTACTGGCAATTGTGTTGTATTGATGATATAATTAACCCTTAACATTACCACAATTTCTAAATTTCATATCAAAAACCTCTTAATTTCTAAATCAAAGATATCAGTAGCAGTGCAAATTAACTTCTTAATTTTACACAAATAAAATGTTTGGTTATTATTTGTTTCTACCTATATAAATTATAATATACATGTACATGTACAAATTGGCTACTCAATTACGTATAAAGCATTGTTGAATGTATTTCGTAATGCATTGTAAAATGCATTTTACAATACATTACCAAAATACATTGCTGTCTGCATTTAGAAATGTATTTGCTGTGAATGTCTTGCCACGAAATACATTTTCAATACATTTGCAATACATTCCCCATTTGCAATGCATTTCAAAATACATTTAAAATGCATTTTCCTTTTCATGTGGGTATATTGATGAATGGTGGTTTTTTGGACTACTGAGGTCAGTATATAAAAATCAGTATGGATACTGACATCACTATGATGATGATATTACTATGGTTAGTAATATCACTATTCCTATGAATAGTAGTATCACTATTACTACACATAGTAATATCAATATCTGACATTTAATATCAGTACTGATAGTATAGTGATGGATACTTATGTCACTACAGTCCATACTGTACTAATACCACTAATACTAATAATGCATACAAATCCATAGTGTTAAGTAGTGATATATACTGGTATCACTGAAGAACCACTAGTTTCCAGTAGTGACAGTAATAGCATGGTGATATCAGCAATAGCATAGTGATATTTTCCAAAAAAATTCAGAAAAATATACCATTTGATACAAAAATTAGTATTTCGAAAATAAAATATGCAAATCTCGTAATTATTAATATTCCTAAGCGATTTATTTTCATGGAAGTGTGGCATTATTAATATTCTTGAAATTCTCCTCAGAAAAATAAATCATTTTTTAAATAAAATTAGTATTTCGAAAATAAACAAAAACAATGCGCAATTTGTGTACACCGTATAGTCGGCAAAATATGCCAGTACAATCAAGCAAAATTAAAACGACTGTAACATTCGTGAAAATAGCCAGAATTTTCCAATTTCCCATCAACAGTTTTCCTTGAAATTTCCATGGCAAGTCAGGAAACTGCGAGACATAATTGGATGTCTCTTATACCATGACGTTCCCAGTGTTTGCACTTAAAATTTCAAGAAATCCATTCCATGGAATATTTAATATTTAAGCTCTATGGACCAGTGTGCAAACATAAATTCAGTCTGGCAAGAGCGCATGCGCAATGCAACGAAATTTATTGATTTTGTGCTGGAAAAGCAGCTCAGTAGTTTTTCCTGAGCATCTTTCTGGTTCGATTAATCCGCATTTTATTGGCCTTAAAGACGAAAAGCCAACAACACCCTAGCGGGTTCTAACAGCAGGTAACTTGGATTATGAATTCAGGTGGTGAAAAACGTTGCCAGATTTAGTTTTATGTTCATGTAATTTATGGCATCTTCGTTTAATACTAACCTCTAGGGTTACACTTAAATGTTATATAAAGGATTTTATGGGGATTTTATTTTTTTCGCAGTGCGAGTTCAGTACATTTACTATTAAATCATCAATTCTAATCATTGTGCCAAATTCACAATTTTATTTCGAATGAATACAGTGGGCTTCGTATAATGAAAATATTTTGGAGTTTCGGATATTTTAATGGACTGTACAATGTTGTTGTAGGCTTTACTTCCTTAGACGAAAAATTAAAGAATGCTGTAGAATAGTTTTATAGTGATTACCAATTTCTGAAAACGAAATTCCCTGAGTTTTCCAGGTTTTCCAGGGTCATATTCAAGTTTTCCAGGTTCAGAAAATATGTTTTAATGATTAAATGTATGCCACAATTCTATTGAAAACAATATTTAGTATTAATGATAAGGAAACGCCACAGGCTAATGTTTTTTTAACTATATCCCAAATGGTAGCTGTTTAGTCAACATAACCAAATAAACATATCCCAATGATGTTTTTTCAAAATTTTTGCAAAACTGCCAGAAATAATGGATGTTAGGAGTCTTTTCTTTGAAATGCGATTTTGTAAATAGCCATAATAATGATGAAAGAAATTGTTGAAGGATTTTTATAAACTACGAAACCAGAAATGCAGTAATAGCAATTTGATAATTTCAAAAATATTTATACTGACAGAAATTATTATTATTTTGTAATAATAATAAGTAAACGCACAGGCTAATGGTTTTGAAAACTGGATCCCAAATGGCATCTTTTTAGTCAACATAACCAAACAGACGTATTCCGATGATGGTTTTCCAAAATCTTTGAAAAACTACCAGAAATAATGGATTTTAGGTATATTTTCCTAGAATTGCTTTTTTGGAAACATCAATAATATTAATGAAAGAAATTCTTGAGGAATTTTTTTTATTAAAGATAGACCACCGGTAATGCAGTTCTAGACATTTTGAAATTTTTCGAAATATTCAAATTGACAGAGACGAAACTTGAATATAAAATTACCAAAAATAATGGATTATGATGTAATCACTTTAAAAAGTTTTCCGGAAAAACATATAGGCCCATATAGGAAAAAGTATAGGTCCTGCTCCAAATGTGCATTTAATATTATATGAATGACTCATGCATTAGCTTTTTTATTTTTTAGGGTTTAAGATAACAATGTACATGTAATGTCTGCTTTAACTGCCCAATGATGTCTGCGGAATTTGGCAATGCAAATTCCATGAATTTTCAATGCATATCAGAATATTGGGTCTTTGTTCCATCTAAAATCAGTGATTTTCAGACATATCCTCTATCCTAGTGATGACATGATCAGTTGAATTTATTTTTAAACTGAATGATAAATGGTGAATATTAACCCAAAAAAATTATTATGTGAATCAATCAAACGCAAAAATTTCATTATCCGAATGTAATTTTCATGACTTTTCCATGAATTCCATAACTTGAATTTCATTTCATGAATTTCCATGACTGGTAGACACCTTGTGCCCCTAACCAGTAGGCAATCACTACGAGCATTAAAGTCGTTAGGAGAAGCCCACAATCTCACACTATGTTGTATTTGCAGCTCCAAATTCGTACAAAACAAAAAACAAAATAATAACCATATAAGTTATATTTTATGAAATTCATGACACATGTAAATAATAAAGCTTTTGCGCTATTTAATCATGCTAGTGATGAATGTTTGTGCTACCCACCCTCCCTCTTCAAAATCGCTGAGATATATCACGATTCTATGAAAACCAATAACAATATAATCTTATTTCATTTCCAACATACTTTCTCTTTTAATGACTGCAAGCAAACAATTAACATTTGGCTGATTTATAATTACATGATGAGGGTTCCAAATCTTTAAAAGAACTGTTCGGTGTTTTAATGCTGTTTGTATTAATTTTAAAAATGTTTTTGAATTGTTTTCATTAAGTATTTTGGAAAGAAAGAAACACAATTTCATTATTGTGAACACCGTAGGGTTCCTCACAGTGGACCAGGTTTGTTTTACAAAAAAATTATTTTTTAGTAATCTTTACGGAAATACAAGTTTATTCGCCTATTTTTGTTCATTTGTATGAAAATAACATTTGAAACAATTTTGGAAGATTTGCACTAGTTTTAGTAGGATTTGAATATGAAATACACGTACATGTAATCAATTTTATTAATTAATCAATTTTTAAATAACACTGTTTACAAATGACAAGATTTCGAAATAATTAAGATTGCAATATTTTCCAGACCGATCTTAATTTCTTTTTTTTATCTTTGATAAATGCCAGATCCAGCTTAATTTCTCTAAAACAATACAATTGAGAACAGAAATTTAATAAAGGTTTCGGAAATACAATTGTTTCATACCCTATTTTTGTTCATTTGTATGGAAATAACACTTGAAACAATTTTGGAAGATTTGCACGAGGTTTAGCAGGATGTGAATGTGTAACATATAATAAATTTTAATCAATTTTTAAGTTACTGATTACAAATGACAAAATTTTGAACTAATTAAGAATCAAATATTGTCCAGACAATTTCTTAATTTCTTTTTTATCTTTGATAAATGCAAGATCCAGCTTAATTTCTCTAAAACAATACAATTGAGAAAGAACATAAGAAATTTAATTACGACACAAAAAAAATAAAACAATTAAGAATAAGCAAGAAAGTCCTTTGGGAAAATATTTATTTATACCTTTCTCTAGTTTTTAGTAGTTTTGTGGTTTGCAGCTACATATACGTTGAATTAGCATTGCAGATGCATACAAATATAAACAGTGCAGAAAAATTGCACAAGTAATTGAATAATGTGAGCTGGGTCACAGCTGATACAAAGATTACAATCTCGAACAGTCAGGTCCTTCTTCCCAGTGAGCCTTTCGCATTTGAACCACAAGCTCCACTATTGACTGGTGGCTTGCATAGAGTTTGATTTCCTTTCTCAAGTCCATCCAATGTACATTCACGGCATCGTCCCCTGCATTGAGCTTCAGGTTGCTTACGAACGCAGCATCCTCATCGTGGAAATTCATTGCTATGGTTTCCATCCAAGCATTGTCAGTATTTCGGGGATCGTCCACATAGCCTTTGTAAACCTATGAATTCAACAAATTAAGTAAACAGGGTGACTGGCAAAATCTTCAATTGAATTTCAGTGACTTTTCCAGGTTTTCCAGACTTTTTGGAAAATTTCCAGACAATTTCAAGAAACACATTTTACATATCTGATCCATACAAATGCCATATACAGTACATGTACAATGGAACATCTCAATGTGTCTCATTTTTGCCAAAAACTTTGTAAACTCTCTAACTGTGACACTTTCAGAAAGCACCATAGGCAATCTGTCAATTTCGAATTTTTATTTAAAAAAAAGGAAAAAAAATATAGCATGAATACAGGAATTTTTTATTTAAAAAAATTTGTAAATTTCCGCAGTTTAGAGCGTTTCCTACTTTTTCATTTCTATGCTGAAAGCCATGTGGCCAGTTGGTATGCAATTTTTAACACTATTTCACATGCAATATAGTTAGACAGCGGTTAACTCAACCAAAGTAATTTTCGAATGGCAGACATTTGCGACCCATCTACAATAGGAATATTGAGAAAGTTTTTTCAAAAACTAGAAAAACTAGTGTAAATATTAACATTTTATAGAACGCTGTAGGCGAAAAAAGATAATGACTTAGGCAATTATTTTTAAATAGCAATTTATAAAAACTAGCCATAATGCATTTTAAAGACATTTTTAGAAATATTAATAATCAAAAGAATGTCGTAGGCAATTTTTTTAAACAATACCAGAAATGATTGATTTTAACATTAATTTAGGCACGTAGCAGGCAACATTTTTAGAAAAACAAGATCTCGAATAATTAGTTTTAGCCAGTATCTGCTATATTTTTCTTTGCCACAGCAGTTTGCTTTTAAAGTATTGGACTATATACATGTACATGTAGTACTACCTCAAAAATATAGGAAATACAGAATAGGAATCACTTGAGTTCCACAGAGGTTTCACTGTATATGGCGGAAATTTTAGAAATTACATATCTGATTGCAAAAATGACGGAATTAGCCCATAATTTTGTAAAAAAGAAATAATAATAATAAGGAAATGCCACAGACGAAATTTTTTAAAAAAACTACAAGAAATATTTCATTTTTAGCAACGATGTGAGCACTAGATCTCAAACTCTGCATTTTTGTGAACTTCTTCTATCGAAACAATAAAAAATATTCATATTGATGGAAACGCCATAGGCGAAATTTTTTTTAATAATGCATTTTAAGTGAATTTTCCATAAGAAATATTAGAAAAAGTTAGTGATAATGAAAACACCAAAGGCGAAATTTTCAGGAAACTTATACCAATCAAAATAGTTGTGCCACAACAAATTTTCAGACAATATATGAATTTCCCTGGCTTTTCCATACGAAATCGATTTCCCTGACATTTCCATGTTTTCCAGATGGCTTAGTAGACTCAAATTTTTGGGGTTCCTCCTGATGTAAAAAGATCTACAATGCTCATAAATTCGAGAAACTTGACTGACCTCAACACCTGAACTGAAGAAAACTTTCATCTTTGCTTGCATTTCTGTCTTTTCTTCAGGTGACATCTCAAGAGAGTTTAGGGCCTCTTCGCCAAATTCCCGTTGCAAGGTTTTTGTGACAGTCTCTCCAGGATCCACCATGCCCTGAAACATTCCAATGTAGAAAGGTTGTAAACCTCACATCAAGCTTGTTCGGATGTACATGTAAGTTACCAACGTCTGTACTAACCCCTGGTATTGCCCATTCCTTGGTATCGCTCCTTTGGATGGCCACAAACTGCAGGATGGGAAGTTGGGTTTCTGGATGAAGTACTTTTTCGCCATGGGCTTCCCTTTTCCATCTAAAAATGAGTGAAAAATTACTTCAGTTAGGGAACGAATCATTTTGAAAGCGTTTTGTAAGCAAGAATGATCCATAAACTTCTTAGCCAGAATGTGAAAAATTATCCTGATTTCACAAATATCGAACTACTTTGGTGGTAACCGAAAAAATTCCATAACTAATCACAAAGTATTTAAAGACATATCAGGGTTCATGCCAAAATTTGCAACTCAATTTCCCTGACTTTCCCTGACCAGATCTGATCAATTTCCCTGAGATATCAAATAAAATATATCATATGTAAGTAAAATTTACCTTATTTTCCACACTTTGCCCATTAAAGTATATGTATCTAATATTTTTAAATTTTTTCATATGCTTATATCTGATTTTTTTTTCACAATTTTAATGAAATATTTTTTAAAAAAACTCGCATTTTCATTCGTCGCGACCCTGCGTATATTTTAGGACTGAGAATGAGAATTCTTACAAAAACTAGACCATAAAAAAAATTCTAAAAAAAACATACTGGTGTTAATATTAACATGAGAGCAATGCCTGCAAATAAGCATTTTAAGAGAACTCTGCAAATTAACATTTAAGAGAACACTGTAGGCGAAACTTGTAAGAAAATGTAGTCCTAATGCAATTTTGAAGACATTCTTAGAAATATTAATATTCAAGGGAATACTGTAGGCCCTTTTTTGTTTAAAAAAAAACTAGAACAGAAATAACAGATTTAATATAAGTTGGGGAAAATTTTATAAAAATCAGGTCTTTTATGATAAATTTTAGACAGTACCTGCTATATTTTTCTTTGCCATGTCAATCTGCAGTAATATATAGGAACACTTGACAAACTGTTTCCTTGACCAACCCAAGAAATTGTCCCTCAATTTGAACATATTTCTACGATGGATTTTAGCTCGTTTCTTTAAAAGGGGACGCCATAGGCGAAATTTTTGAAAAACTAATGGAAATAACGAATTTTATGTGAAATTTATAGTGTTTTCCACAAATATGAATTGAAAATTAAACATTTCCAGTCACAAAATTGAAATTCAAAATTTTTTGAAAGTTTTCCGTGACTCCCACCTGACTTCCGCTGACTTTTTGGGAAAAATGTCCACATTTCATTTTCTTGACGGTAAGAAACCTATGTATTATAAAACCATTTCTTCCTACAAACATAGACTAAACGGACTTACCATCGCAGCTGACTTCGTCCGATCTGTCGGTGCAATCGTAGTGACCGTCGCAATGGCTGTAGCTGGGGATGCACTGTCCGCTGCTGCATCGGAACTGATCATGAGCACATTCCTCAACTGGAACAAAAAAAATAACATTCAATAAAACCTATCGAGATCAATCAGGCCATCAAAAACTCATCAAACCATGTACTGTAGTTAATACTCACTTGGCTCACACGAAGATTCGTCTAAATAATCGTTGCAATCGTAGCTGCCGTCGCAGCGCTGCGTGCTCGGGATACATTTGCCATCGCCGCATCGGAATTCGTCTGATCGGCAATCTAGAACGAAACCAGTAAACAGCTAATTAAGTCCACGGTACGGGTTGTGATCCAACAGAGATTTGTCGGTCGATGCGCTGTCATCATCAAGATTTACTCTTTTATATTTTACTATTTGGATGTTTAACCAGACATAATTTAACCTAACAATGTAATATTTGATTCAGCTGCCCCTAACTGCCAGGCAATCACTGCCAGTCTACGGGCCATTAGGAGAAGCCTCTTGCTCTTTGTCTCTATGCCAGAAAAGGGACTATACGGAAGCAAACCTAGCAGGTGGTAGCCCGAATGATGACAGGAAGGAGGGTGTCAATATTTTAAAATCAAAATTTTGGCTAAAATCATCGATAGTGGTATCCGACTCGAAACCACGATATTCAACGCACCGCAATTCCACTCATCGGATCCATCGCGGCAATCGCTGCGGCCATCGCATTTGCGACGGTTATCGATACATTCCCCATCTTGGCAGGTAAAGTCATAAGTGCCGCAGGTGACAACAGGGGCTGTTTCGGTGTATAACGAGTAAATTAAAAAATGCAAAAATAAACATATTAAAGCCATGCGAGGGTTCCTGTATTAAATACCGGTGCAGTTGAGTTCATCGGAGCCGTCTCTGCAATCGTAAGCCCGATCGCACCTTCGGCTCTTATCGATGCATTTATTGTCAGTGCACTGGAATTGGTCACTACGGCAAGTCACTGTTTGCAAAACGAAAATAAAAAAAAACTAAATAAAAATGAAGAAAGCAATGGGATTTCTGGAAGACACTTATCACGCACGACAGCTTGTTCTCCGAGTGTATTCGAGTGGCAGATTTAAAATTGCGCAATAATTATACAACCGGACAATTTTTGAGTTAAGCCGAACTTACTAAAACATGGTTCATACCAAAATTTGCAACTCAATTTCCTCGACTTTCCCTAAGTTTTCTTAACATTTCCCTGATTTATCAAAAAAATGTCACATGTAATTAAAATTAACTATCTTCACACAGCAATTAATATGTTGTATTTTTCTGTCAGGATGATAGAAATTTGATCTAAGCAAATATACGATATGGCGGAAATTTTAGAAATTATAGATCTCATCACGAAATGATGGAATTTGTCCACAATTTTGTAAGAAGAAATAATAATATTAAAAATTAAGAGACTGCCATAGGTGAAATTTTTGAAAAATTGCAAAAAATATTGGATTTTAAGTTTATTACTATTAATAACGATGCGAACACTAGTGGTTGAAACCACTAGATCTCAAACACTGCATTTTTGAGGACTTCTTTGAAAGATTAAAAAAATATTTATAATGACGGAAACGTCGTAGGCGAAACTTTTTTTAAGAAAAATAATGCATTTTAGGTGAATTTTTCATAAAAAAAATTAATGATAATGATAAGAAATGATAATCAAAGTTGTGCCCCAACAAATTGCCAGACATTATGAATTTCCCTGACTTTCCCTGACTTAGTCAAAATGTCAATATTTCCCCGACTTTCCCTGACGGTATGAACCCTGTAAATACATTGGACCTGGTGAATAATAACGAATGCGTAATAAACACACATTTGAGACCCTAGGGGTTTCAAAATAGATTTCAAAAGTAATTTGAAAAGTAACCTAAAAATACAGATGAACACACATGTAATTAAGTGTAAAAATTATTTTCTAACCTGCCAACATATTTACTAAACGAGATATACGCTGCATATGCCAATTCTGGAGTAAACGTGCAAGCGAGTTCCTCTTTGGCATCGGCGTGGACGTTCGGAAACTCTAAAATCGCATAATGTGAAAATTATGTTTAGTTTTGGGAAATGCTGGTCTTGGGATGGATGTCTGACCTTTCTCGTTTACTGGAGGGGACATGCTGTCGTATGAGGCCTTTAGCCGTCCGAGGTGAGGCTGCACTGCAGATGCTTGTTCGATGGGATCTTTAGCAGTTTCTAAATCAAACAAATCTGCAATACATTAATATCAGAGAAAGTATAGCTTTTAAAATTTGTAATATGAACGAGTCAGGGTTCATACCAAAATTTGTAACTCAATTTCCCTGACCTTCCCTGACCAAATCTGATCAACTTCCCTGACTTTTCACATAAAAAATATCACATGTAAGTAAAATTAACTTTATTTTCCACACTTTGCCCATTCAAGTACATGTATCTAATATTTTAAAATTTGTTCGCATGCATATATCTGATTTGTTTCACAATTTTCATCTAATATTTTTGAAAAAATTGCCGCAATTTCATTCGCCACGACCCGGCGTATGTTTTAGTATTGAGAACGCCGTAGGTAAAATTTGCACAAGAACTAGACCACACAAAAATTTCTAAAAAAATATATTGGTGTTAATATTAACATGAGACCAATGACTGCAAATAATTCGTAAAAAATGGAGCCCAAATGCAATTTTGAAGACATTCTTAGAAATACTAATATTCAAGAGAATACTGCAGGCCCTTTTGTGTTTTAAAAAACTAGACCTGAAATAACAGATTTAATATAAGCGGCAACATTTTTCGAAAAATCAGATCTTAAATGATGAATTTTAGACAGTACCTGCTATACTTTTCTTTGCCACGGCAATTTGCGGTAAAATACAGGAGCACTTGACAAACTGTTTCCTTGACAAACCCAAGAAATCGTCCCTTAATCTAACACATTTCTACTATAGATTTTAGCTCGTTTCTTTAAAAGAGAACGCTGTAGGCGAAATTTTTGAAAAGCTACTGGAAATAACGAATTGTTGGTGCAATTTATCAGGCATTTTTCAAAAAAATGAATTGAAAATTAAAAATTTCCAGTCACAAAATTGCAATTCAAAATTTTTTAAAGTTTTCCCCTACTCCCACCTGACTTTTTGGACAAAATGTGCACTTTTCCCTGACTTTCCCTGACCACATTTCATTTCCCTGACTTTCCCTGACCACATTTCATTTCCCTGGCTTCCCTTGACGGTATGAACCCTGCAAAATGAGGTTGTTAGCATAACCAGTGTTAATAATTTCTTATTTGGAGAAAGCAATGATCTTACCGTCATCTTGCAACACGTGAACTCTGGAAAACGCCTTGAAGAACCTTTGGAGGATAGCAGTCAGATGCTTCCTACTCATTTCAAAGCCAATCCTCAAACTAATCAGGTAAAGAGCATCTAGGAAGGAATACGCTATTGCCTGGCGTGCTAATCCGCCGTTTGGAAATGTCAGTCTCTGGGCAGCGATGAGCCTCACCACCGGATACATGATCTCCTTGATGATCGTGTCCTGTGAAATGAGAGAAATAAAATTCAAAGATTGTAAAGAATTCAAATGCCGTAGAGGTCAAACAGCATTAAAGGCAAGTTTTTAATTTGCCCCAAATATTTGCTTTGACACTTGAGAGTTTTGGCTTGCAATTGGCAAAAGAGGTTTGCGGTATTTACTGAAAAGGTATTTACTTGCTGCAATTTACTGACCAACTAACCATAGTTTTGTGAGAATGCACAAAAATTGATTTTATTCCACAAAACAAACATTGATTTTATTCCACAAAACAAGCATTGAGCAATTTCAAAGGTTTTTTCACCTAATACAATTAATTTCCCTAAGTTACCAAATAAAAAATGTTAATTGTAATTAAAATTAACTTTTATCTGCAAAACTACAATTAACTATATTTTTGTATTTTATGTCAGGGTTAGTAGCATAAGTACAATTGAATTTCCCTGACACTTGGAAAATTTCCAGACAATTTCGAGAAACAATTTTTACAGATTTGATCTGAGTAAATATACCGTATGGCGGAAATTTTAGAAATTATAGATCTCATCACGAAATGATGGAATTAGCCCACAAATTTGCAAAAAGAAATAATACTATTAACAATTAAAAGACTGCCATAGGCAAAATTTTTGAAAAATTATGAGAAATATTGGAATTTTAGTGCATTAATAATAATGATGATGCGAATACTATTTGTTGAAACCACTAGATCTCACACATTGCATTTTTGAGGACTACTTCTTTGCCATTAAAAATTCTTCATAATGACGGAAACACCGTAGGCGAAATTGTTGTAACAAAAATATTGCATTTTAGGTGAATTTTTCAAAAGAAAAATTAATGATAATGATAATGAACGCGTCATAGGCTACATTTTTATAAAAAGTAGATTACAAATACAGCTTTTCTAATGCTTTTCATGAGATGCTTACACCAATCAAAATAGTTGTGCCACAACAAATTTCCACACATTATGAATTTCCATGACTGCCATCTCAATTTCCTTGACTCAACTGTCAAATTGTCAACATTTCTCTAACTTTCCCTGACGGTATGAACACTGCAATAGGTTTGGAATATTTAGAAGGCATACTTGCAAATGGTCCATGAGCGTGGAGTCTGACAGATAAGGAATAATACAGTGGATGAGAACCATGTTGCCGACAAGTGCTGCTTCACAGCTTCCTGTGATGCGACGTTTTGATTGAGCCATCTTTAAAAAAAAGCAAGAAAAGCTAGATGAAAAGACACGAGATGAGATTCAAGACCGTACGGAATCATTTCTCCGCCTTATATCTCGAGTTCTAAAAATACATGAATTTTGCGGTATTACGAAGCAATTTCTTCAAACAATACTTCAGAAATTTCAAGATTCAACAAAAACTCACCACTTCGATCATATGCGGAAAATACTGAAGCAATATAAAGTGCTCGCCGTACAACGAAGCTATGCTGGTCAGGCATTCCAGCACCCTCCGCGCACTTTGACCACCGGTCAGCTGGTACGGGCTGAGGATGATAGCAGATTCTATTGAGGGAAAGAAAAATGTTAAGCAGATCATTATTTGGATAATCCGTTGGTATACTTCCCTTCACGGTATAAGGTAACTTCAACCAACCAAACTGTACCAAAAACTGTCTTGATACGCTATGTAGTTAACTGTTTCATATTCATAATGCTTAATTCCGTATCGACTTTTAACTATTATTTGTTCGTGGTTTTCCAGTGTCATATTCTAATTTTTCCAGATTCAAAAATATATTTTAATGATGAAAAGTGTGCCATATTTAGTAATAATAATAAAGAAATTGTAGATTTTTTTGGAAAACTAGATCTCAAATGATTGGTTTTTAGTAACACAATGGTGGATTTTACGAACATTTCTTTGAAAAATAACCGGAAATAATGAATTTTAGGTATATTCGCCTTTATAGTGATGACCGGTGTAGCAAATATAAGAGAGAAAATCATTGGCCATGATTTTCTCTCTGATATATTCTCCTTCAACAATTTTTTTGGAATATAAATAATAATGAAAGTATTTTTGAGGAATTTTTTTATAAGAACTAGGTCACAAAATTTAATTGTGCGCTGATTTCGTAGATTTGAAACAAACAAACACAAAATGCAATTTTGATACTGAAAAATTCCAGATTGCAATTCAAAATTCCCTGAGTTTTCCAGGTTTTCCAGGTCGAATATGAAATTCCCAGTGCAAGACCATTTTGAACATTTTAGAAATATTAACATCGGCAGAAATTTAACTTCATGTGCTGAATTCGCAGAATTGTAAAGAACAAACACAAAATGCAATTTTGACACTGAAAAATTCCAGGTTTCAATTCAAAATTTCCAGGTTTTCCAGGTTGAATATAAAATTCCCTGAACGGGAAGTTCCCCTCCCACCCCTGCCATTTTAAAAAATGGAAAAATTGTATACATAAAATCTCTGCGAATAATGAATAAATCGTCGTGATAACAATTTTGCTTGATAGTCTGGTTA
>JAQGAF010002977.1:0-19631 GCA_034687865.1 Kryphioiulus occultus
GGCTCCTTGAAATGCAGCAACTTGTAAACTTTAGTACATCCATCTTCTCCACAGGAGACCTTGCTTCTGCAGGCTTTCACTGGAAGGCCATAACAAAGACAACAAAGACAAATTGTTCTTTACAGCCCATTCATTGTGCTTCGAAACTGTTAGGCTGGCAAAATGAGAGCAGTTTGTGAGTTGATGGCCTTCCTGTTTGTAGTGGCAACACTTCCTTGGACCAAGGGTCCCTTTTTCTGTCATGTAGAATACAGCTTACTTCTTTCATTGCCCTTTGCCTTTGTCTTGCTGTTTCCTTTTCCTCCACAGAGGTTAGCGTCGTCACAATGCTGGCTGCATCAGCTTTCTTCTCTAGCCACTCAGATTCGGGGTTCTGAATGTAATCTGGGTCCCTTGGCCTCCTTGTATTAGGATAGTTCCCTACCTTTAATAAACTTAAGCTTGTTTTTTATTCTTAAATTATTAGCTGTATTAAAGTTAGTAATGATTTTGATGAGACTTACCTACTTTTCCTTTGTTTTCAGATGAAAAAGTCATTCTTGGTGGAATGCCAAAAAGCATAAAAAGAGGAAGGGATTCCAACTATAAGAATGTTAGCCAATCATTTATCATTATTTGGGGACCATCTAAAACCTTTTTTTGTTTTCAGATTGATCAGGACTATAGGGCGGAGAAGCTTCTTGCCTACCGTGCCCGAGTGGCGGCCACAAAGGCCGATGAGGCCGCTATGTTTGAGAAAGTAACATCTCACCAAAGGAGCTACCGAGCACGGGCCCGAGCAAGGGACGCTCCGGCCGACGTAGTGGAGGCCGCACCGACCGTCGATGCTGCCTCCGCCCGGAGCGAACAAGCACGGGCCCGGAGAGAATGAGCCCGGGCAGAGGCCGCTCTGGCCGACGTGGCGGAGGCCGCAACGGTCTACGATGCTGCCTCCGCCCGGAGCGAACGAGCACGGGCCCGGAGAAAACGAGCCCGGGCAGAGGCAGCTCTGGCCAACGTGGCAGAGGCTAGTCCCCCCAAAAAAAAACAAAAAAGACAAAAAAAATGATTTATTCATCTATGAGGGAAACAACAAAAAATTCAGAAAAGAAAGACACTGGGAAAGGTGTAAAAAATTTAAAATTCGCAATGACCTGTTAAGAGGTAAGTTTTAAAATAAAAAATAAATTCTGATCTCACGATAAAAATACAATCCTTCTTTGATAAAACAGCAAGGCGTTTTGTTCAATTAAGAGCCGGTTGGGAACTGTTGGAAACCATCCTATGCACCGAGTGAGGTTAGTATGGTATCCAATACTTTATACCTGAAGCTCTTAATTGAGCAAAACATCGTGCTGCTTCATCTAATAATGTAGTATTTCTGATTGTGACATCAGAATTTAATTTTCTGTATAATTTGCCAAAAAATTTATTCATGAATTTTTATTTTATTTATACAAGTATTTCCATTTTAATTCAATGTTTTTAACTTAAGTTCAATTTTTTATTATCCTTTTATCTCCTTTTTTATAATTCACTGTTTTTATCGTAGGCTACTTGTTCATTTTTATTTCATTTATTCATTTGTACACTGTTTATAAACATTTTGTATTGGATTTTGCAATTTTTAAATTTATGTATTAAAAATCGGTTATTAACTAAATGCAGGCAATGTGGTATTGTTAATCACAACTTGTGAATAGCAATGTATAGTGGAACAAATGAGCCATTCTTTCTATAGAACTTTTGTTTTAGATTTGGCCCAAACCAAAAGTGACTGCGTTGAGAAAAGCAACTAGATCGTCTTCATTAAGGGGTCACCAATAAGTCCAAATGGGCGTCAATATCCCTTTTGTAAAACAGTTCCATTCTTGCCTACTACATGTAGATAAGTAGTGCTGAAACCCATAATGCATTTTTGCACATTTGGAACAGGGCATAGGCATTCGCAGGGTTGAGTATCAAGGTGGGCACATTTCCAAAGAAAACTGCTTAGTAATAATAAAAAATTTAAGAACGCCGTATGCGAACGTTTTTGGAAATAGATGACCCATGATTGATTTTATGCAAGTGTCTATGAAAAAAAATTATTCAGCAACTTTAACAATTAAGAGATCAATGAAGGCAATTTTATTTTTAAAAACTTTACGACAAAGAAAGGATTTTTAATATACATGACTCTTCCTAATGTTTTTGGAAAATGGTAATTGTGCATGTTTGAAAAATGAAATCACCAATAGTGAAATATTTTTGAAAAATGATATATTTGTTTAGATCAAATCTGTACAAATTGTTTCTTGAAATTGTCTGGAAATTTTCCAAAAAGTGTCTGTAAAACCTGGAAAAGTCAAGGAAATTCAATTGATGATTTGGCTAGTCATCCTGACAGAAAAATACAAAAAAATTAGTTAATCATAGTGTTGCAGATAAGTTAATTTTAATTACGTGATATTTTTTATTTCATTAGTCAGGAAAATTAATCAGATTTGGTCAGGGAAAGACAGTGAAATTGAGTCGCAAATTTTGGTATGAAACATGTATGTCATTTTACACTCGAATGCATGGTAACGCCATCTCCAGTTCCATACCATCAGTCTGCTATAGCCTCAAACTAATTTCTTGATTTGGATAACATGATTTGTCAGTTAGCAAGCCATAGTCATAAGCAGCGTCAATACGTATACGTAGGCTCAACGCTTACATACTGCATACCATCTATTTTGAGATGGCAACCTTAAAAAAGGACGATGGTGAGTAGGAAGCGCTTTTCTAAATATGGATGTTTACAGATGCACGAGCCTCTTCAAAAACCCATTTTTCTTCTCACGATTATATCACGATATTTGCATCCCAAACAGCCGGCATTTTAGTTTAGCTCGACCAAGAGCATCCCTGACACCGATTTGATTAACTCTTGCGAGACTTGCATGCTGGCAGGCGAATCTGCATCAAAAGTAACTTTGAAAGTTGCTTTGAAAGCCTAATGGAAGGGCTGGCAAGCTGGCCACCTCACAATGGTTACGTTTGACTAGGCAGCCTTCATCAGAAAAAAAATTTGGTTCGATTCAAAATAGCTCGTTCTTGATTGTGTGCAGTGCTATTTCGAGGAGGCTTTTTTGTTGATGTCATGGCTTTGCTTCTCATTATGGCGCACTTGCTCGTGGCCCAAGCCCGCACGACAGCCATTCTTTGCTGATGTGATTGGCAGGGACAAACCTGACATTTTGCACTGATTGAAGGTAAACATGTGATTTGAAGCTGAACTTGAATCGCTAATTGCCAGGCAGAAAACAGCTTTTGTCATTTTCTGCAGCTGCCAGTGTTCTGACAATGACCAACCAATTCCAAGAACTGGCCTTGGCTGCAGTGGGACGTTCAAGTATTATGTCATCGTCTATGGGGTGATAGGGGAATGGGGATCATAAACAAAGTTTGGGTTGAAATGCAATATTTGTCATCCAGATTTGCAAACATTTTGCTCAGGCTTGGCCTTATTGGGACTTTCAAGTATTGTGGCATCACCTTTGGGGTATGGACTGGCGAAATCACGATATGGGGATGGGTGTTATAAACAAAATTTAGGTTAAACTTCGTCATTTGCCTTCCAGTTTGGCAAAAACATTGTCTAGAATTGGCCACATTTGGAACGTTCAAGTTTTATGTCGTCATCTTTGGAGTGGCAGGGGAATGGGGATCATAAACAAAGTTTGGGTTGAAATGCAACATTTGTCGTCCAATTTTGCCCAAATTTTGCCCAGCCCTGGCCACATTGGGACGTTGCTGCAATGACATTGGGATGGGTGGTGTCTTCGTCATTTGTCATCCTGTTTGGCAAAAACATTGTCTAGAATTGGCCACATTTGGGACGTTCAAGTATTGTCATCGTCTTTGGGGGTGGCAAGCCAAATGATGACAGGAGGATGGGGGTTATAAACAAAGTTTGGGTTGAAAGACATCATTTATCATCCAGTTTGGCAAAAAAAAACATCAATAGTCTTGGTGACATTAGGAACATTCAAGTATATTGTCATCACCTTTGGAGTGGGGGTGGCAGACCGAAGCATGGCAGGCAGATGGGGCCAAATGGTGATAAATGATGGGGAATTACAAACAAAGTATGAGTTAAAACCATCATTTATCATGCAATTTTTTATGTAAAGTGTGATGTTCTAATATTATGTCGTCATCTTTGGGGTGGGGTGGCAGACCGAATCATAGCAGGGAGATGGGGATTATGAAAAACGTTTGAGGTAAAATCCATCATTTATCAAGCAGTTTTTTTATGTAAAGTATGATGTTCAAATATTGTCGTCATCTTTGTAGTGAGGGTGGAAGACCGAATTATGGAAGGATGGAGTTTATAAACAAAGTTTGGGTTAAAATCCAAGATTTGTTCTCATGTTTTGGGAAAAAAATCGCCTGGCTTTTTTTTGTTTATGAAAATGTAGTTTTTGTCACCAGAATCCATCATTTTATTCTAATTTCTATCTCGCAATTCGAATTTTTTGGTCAATGATGAATTAAAATCACTATTTTGTGCTGACAATGCTTGAACGTCCCCATTGGAGCTTAACAGGGAAGTTGACATCTCTGAAAATTACCTTATGATAGGTGTTGTGTTGGCTTGAAATGTCCCACGATATGGGAATTCAGGAGAAATTCAGAATTTAGAAATTTTAAAGTTTTCAGTTTACTTGATGGAAAATCATGAACACGATTGCTTTATAGACCTCTTGCATCAATATGGGCATCATTAGTTGTGTTATAGCGTATGGTTGTGTTTTCTGAACATTGTGCGATTTTATCTCAGTGTGCACAGTTATATGATAAGCGACACTGGCTTGCTAAAAATAGCTGCAATGATGACACAAATACGTGTACAGCAACAGACCCTGTTATTTGTAACGATTTTGTCCTTTCAGTCACAGTATGGTAGGAGCTGGTATCTCGTGCAGCGATCTCTTTCTGGGCATAAAATTGTCCAAAAGAGGACCTTAATTGAAAAGCACGTAGGCAGACCTTAATTGGATAAAAGTTTGTTTGTTTGTTTGTTTATGGAATTTTTAACGTTGGCCTATTTTCGCACCTATTGAGCATTGGATAAAAGTACATGTATCGAGCTATCGTAGGACGTATTAGGACAATAACTTTTTCAATGATTGCACCGAGATTATTGGTCTATAAAATATTTATTATCATGATCATGCTGCAATATTCGCGTGATGCAAGTTTTAAGTATTATGATGATATATTATGCGATAGAAATTAAGTGTCTGGGCAGTTATTTACTGATTCTTATGAAGAAAGTCTGCTTTGGACTTATTCACTGCATTTCCAGTGATTGAAGGGGGTTGTCCTTAATTGACATCCCAACTTCTTATGTCATGATTTTAATGTTCTGAATATCATGGGGGATTTTTTCTCCCCATTGGGGCAATGAGATATTTTCCCACACAAGGGGGGGGGGGGGCAAAGGGGAATTTGCCCCTTGGAAAAAATCCTACAGGCACAGGACACAACACAAGTCTAAGACTTGGTTAACTGAGCCAGTTATTTTCTTGAAGGGAAATTTAGCGAAACAAAAATTCAATCAAAAGTTCCTTTTTCCTAACACTGAATTTTCTTAGCAATTGTTTGTCCTCAAATTACACGTTTAACCTAAGGATCTCATTTCAGGCTTAGCTGCCCCTAACCGCCAGGCAACCGTTTCCAGCCTACGAGCCATCAGCAGTAGCATACTTTCTCATAGCGTTTATGCTTAAGCAAGGACTGATTTTTATCAACATTCCCAAATACCAACTATCACAAACTGCACCCACGACCTTCTGCATTTCGAATATCACTGGCTGTCCATATTTCTCAATTTGAACAATTTGTTGATCCATTCACAAATCGGAAAATAACTGAAGCTCAACCACCAACTCTTTTGCGACAGTTACAATAGACATAAATGGCACTTGACATGTTTACCAGCACGTCACCATCCAGTATCGATCTGAATAGCACAGGTCGCACATGCCCTTTAGGTTGCAAAACCACCGTTCAACCCTCCTGGAAACCTGTTGAAGCACTGGCGTCAGTGACGTCTCATTTGCGAGCTTATCAGGCTTAATGCTGTCAGATTTTAACTTACTCCAAGCCAGGACAGCAACACAAATCAGAAATATACCTTCGGCTAATGTTCTGCTCTAAACACCTTGCATATTGTGGACAAGTCCTGCAAGAATGCTGCAATTCCCTTATCATAAAACCATGTCCATTATGTTGAATAGCCGCCATATTTGGCTGCAGATCAAAAACACTAGCATCTGCTTAAATCCACCTCTGCGTCGATTTCCTTGTACTAGCATGTCAACGATAGTGCTTTCCACAGAATTGTTTCCATTTACAGTCGAACTCGGTTATAACGAGCATCAAGGGACCGAACTAATTTGCTCGTTATAACAGTTAGGCCCTACTCGCTATATCCGTGAAGAGTTAAATTCGACCTAAATTTAACGATAACTTGCTTCTTGTGAAGTAATATACGATTTCTTTGCTTATAAAACATATTTCAGACACAAGTTTGCTTACAAATAATTTAAATTCACACACAGTGCATTAACAGACAGCACTAATGAACAATTATTTAATAACAATAGAAGCTAATAACTAATTATCATTTTGACACCATTAGAAAACGATTTTTCAAATAACAACAGAAACCAATTGGGTTATACCAACCGAACATAATGTAATGTGTCTATTGTTTTTTTTCACTAGTTGGCCTCTGAAACAATTAAGTGTTTCCATTATTTTGCCCAATGCCATAAACAGCAGAACCTTTCCAAAGTAATGTCCTCTTTAAACTAATATTAAGTGCCGGTTCCGATATGGGATGGTGAGACCAATGTTTAATCTAACAAACCTACAGTACATACATGATCTCCATAACCTGATTATTCAACCATTTTTGTATTGGTGCTTATTGGTTCCACGACTTTAGCAAACTAATACTGCAGGTAATTGCAGAAAATAATATCAAAGTGACAAACTCATCAGCATATAAGCAGTTTCCAAGTGTAGGGTGTTTTCAGTCACCTCCCTGACATGGTATATATTTTTTGTTTTTAAAAAAAAACAAGAAAAATGATGAATTTTATCCCAAATTTTTATAGAAGATGATGACTAATCAATTGGCTGATGCAAATTTTCACTGACTTTCCAGACTCTCCAAACCAATACCCTCTCTAAGCCAATATTCATCACCGGTCCTAATGGTATTAGTTTAGACAGGTATGAGTTGCATACCCCCCTTGAAGTGGAAACGCCACATTTTGCATCATCGATCACCTGATGAGTGCGTTGTTCATCATTTGCATTCCACGAGGTCTGATTGGCGAGCAAATAATCCTTGTAGCCAATGACGTCAGTGCATCCCTGCTGAATTCTCAAGCAGGCACTTGACGATGAGCAGATGGGATCATTTTCCTCATTCTGCGCGCCATCAAGTGCCCATAAATGCCTCTTTTTGTGTTCTGGTGACGTTTGGACTGCTATGGGTTCTGCAAGAATTCTTCATTAGGAATTCTGACCGAGTGCTGAACCAACTTGCAGGCCAGCAGCACTTGGCAAACCAATGGCTTCCTGCTGAAAACCAGTCTTCCAGAATAACAATTTGTCTGAAATTAATAATAAATTTCCAGGACACCAGGTACAATGTTGAGTAATTTCTTGCCGGAGATGGCAGGCAACCATTGCAGGCATGTGGCCAGTTGGCATACAATTTTTCATTGTCTCCCATCCAAATAGGCCTATCTGCTATTTTTCATATTATTTTCAATTGGAGATGTCTGATATTTTTAAAATTTTTTCACATGGAAATATACGATATTTTTCACAATTTTTCACATTGAAATTCCTGATTTTTTTCAATTGTTTTCAAATGCAAACATAAGCTTTTTCACTTTTTTCACATGAAAATTCAGCTTTCTTCACGTTTTTTTCATGGAAATATCAGCTTTTTTTCATTGTTTTCAAATACAAACATCAGCTTTTTCACTTTTATCACATGCAAATATAAGCTTTGTCAATTTTTCACATGCAAATATCAGCTTTTTCACTTTTATCACATGCAAATATCAACGTTTTCACTTTTATCACATGCAAATATCAGCTTTTTCACTTTTATCACATGCAAATAACTTTTTTTCAATTTGTCTCATCTTTTCACATGCAAATATCGTTTTTTTCTCATTTTTCACCCAATATAATTATTTCTGAAAACATTTCGCATTTTAATAAGATATAGCAGCGGTTCTTAAACTTTTGCCCACGACTCAATATTTAGAAATTATAATGAATGAGAAGCTTTTTGCGACCCTCCTACAATATAGAGAACTCGGTAGGCAAAATCTTCACAAAAACTAGACCACATATGATGGATTTCAGCTTGTTTTTCTAAAAATAATTGTATGAGAGTGAAAATTACATAGGCCCTATGTAATTTTCAATGATAAGAAATGGAGTTTAAGTGCATTTTCGCGAAAATGATTTTCATGCAGCCATAAGAACGCCATAGGCAATTTCAAAAAACTGATAGAAACAATCACATTTTGAATTTAGTACGCTTTTTTTATTAAATAAGGACCCTATTTGGTGATTCTAGTTAGCCTATTCATGACCTCCGTGAAATTCATTTTCAATGAACTTTTCACATAAGTTGATATTTCTCCCCAATTTTTCACATTTTTAACACCAGTGACATCCCTGTCACTGCGTGCTGTCTTCTGACAGGCTCCTTGAAAATTCATGTGCCAACTGCAAAGCTGGTATTTGGTCACTGGAAACAACGCAATGCACCAACGCTGGATGGCAGCCATTTGCTAATCAGCTGGCAACGTCATAGAGTTGCAGCAATGCGTGTGCCATGCAGCTTCTGGTGATAAACTCAAAAACCTTTGTTGGCATGTTGGACAAAGCAGTGAATTTGAAACAGAAGCTGAAATCATGTTAGGAGTTAAGCTGGGGTTATCCACGGCCTTCCAACCTTGCTGGAGAGGATGACATTGGAAATTTAAACATGGTAGCAGCATATAAATTAGGAGGAGGTGACTCTGTGCAAACACAGTTCTAATGGGTAAACATTACCGGCCTTGTTTTCAGCTTTAAATGTCAAGCTTCCCACGCTATTCGTTAAGTTTGCAAAGTTGAAGAAGATTCTCGACATAGGTAGGCTAAGCTCCAAGAAAGCGATAACTTCGCCTACGTCCTACAAATTAACAATGGGCAAAAAATTACATAAAAGTTGTTGGCAAGGACGCCCAGATCATGAACCTATGGGGGATATTTATTACATGCCGTCTAATCTGTAACTATTGATGGTCGCATAATGATTCTATTCTCCATCATGGTAGAAACAGGTTTAAAGAATGACTCATCTGCAATATAGTAAATTTAACGAATTTAATAGTATTTTGTACTGCTACTTCATGTTACTAGCAGTAGACTACCTACATGAGTTGGAATTTAACACGAGCTCAAAGGATATTTGCATGCAACAACTACATTGCATTATATCGGTAAGAAAGTGCAACACCTTAATAAGAAAGACAACAGCAGGCATATTTGTAATAACAGTACTTCCGAATTTGGTAAATGTCTTTCGAAATCGTTCAAAATGGCTCATGGAGTAAAGAAGTGCTACATGAATATCATGACAAGATAGTTCAAGTATTTGGAATAGATTATTGTATACCGTATACAGTAGCCTATATATAATTGAAAGACTGAAATAAGAATTAAGTGCAGTAATTTAATCAAACTGCATGCATCTTCAAAGGAGGTCAAGTGACCCTTTGCTCCATGAATAATTTTAACAGATTTTTAAAGGCTTTTGCAAAATTTCTGAAAACAGGCTAAATTATGGATATACACGTTATAAGCTACTCCAAACAAATGTATATAGCCACGCTGACAACGTCTGAAAAACTTTTGCAAAATTCTACACAGACCAAATTATGGACAGAGTAATTCATTCCAACTTCATGAACTTTTCGCAGAAGATCATGTGACCATGAACCATAAACCATTCTGTACGACTTTAGAGTGTCTTGCAACAATATGAAAATACTTTCAATTATGGATACAGTAACTTCTTATACGCAAACTATCTTCTCAGAAGACCACGTGACACTTTGCTCCAAGAAGCAACTTGAACACCCTATATGTGCAACGTTCATCTGGTAGACCAACAATATGAAATCAATTTCTGACAGTATATCAAAACAATTTTCATTGTTAAAGGGTTTTCACTCCTACAGAGTACATCTACTGGTATGTCCACAATGCAATGCCTCGTTTCTTGAATGGTGACCTATGTGTTGACCTGGAGTTTAACTTCACCTTAGGTCGCTATGCTCTCATCACCACCACCATCATCATCAAGAATAACATGTTACTGGTATATGCATTTCATCCAGGCCAAGCAAGCACTTACATGTAAGTGTGGATGGTTAACTTGAGCCAATGTCACTGACACCAGCTAGCTTGGGTTTTTGCAAGAAATTTTCCAAGGAATACCACGGTTGACAGCACCTTTCCAGACATTACCCCGCTCATTTACCATGACCAATTACCTCGAGAAGGGCTGCTAAATTTCGAGCAAACATCAGGGTTGGCGTCAGAAGTCTGCATTGATAGTGTGGTACTGAAAGGCAAGTTCCACCTTCGCATTGTTTCCTTAAAATTAACTTTGCCTTTGCTGCCAAGATAAGGACAGAAATGGATTAGGTGAAAATGCGGCACATTTGGTAATTGGAGTGCTAGTTTGGTGATTGAATCAATATACAGTAGATTTGAGGGTGGACGTGAATGGCAAGTTAGATGTCTGTTGCCACAGCAGCAAAAACAGCACGCCCAGGTTGGCGAAAATCGCAGCTCTGCATGACTGCCACGGTAAATTGCCAGACGAGATTTTATAGAAAAAGATGAGAAAAAACGCGTTAAAGGGGAAAGTGCATGGCAGCCCACACAAACGACTGCACCAAAAAAAGCATCATCGCCTGGATACTCCCAGTGCTTTTATGTTCTGATGGCTGGCATACACGCTGTTGTGTCATTACTGGCTCTGCTTTCAATTTATTCATTGATTTTTAATATATCAACTTAGCCTCATGCGTAGCAACTAGCAATGCATATTTCGGGACCGTGAATCCCATACCCGAGCTGCGAGCATGCTGTCGATGAGCCAATTTTCATATCGAAAGCAAAATGGCGAAATTCTCATGGGCTTCGTGAGATGACTATAGGCATTGCAAGATGCCAACATTGCTATCAACTAGCAACACTTACTGGTTAACTGGCTTGACCATATTGACGCTATCAGGGTTCCCCCATAAATAAAATGTTAAACTTCCCTGACCTTCTAGTTTTTAAGCTTATTTTATATAAACAAGAGCTATAACACAAATTTTCCAAAGGAAATAGCAAATTATTATCAGATTTTTTTAATTGACAAATTCATCATGAATTTCTTCTGCATTTTTTATTTTTGCCTTCATCAATAATTATCTATGTATAATGCATTACTGACGGGTTCAATTTGCCTGACTTTTTCAAAGTAGGCCTAAATCAATTCTCTCTGACGTTTCCTGGCCTCTTCAATTTCCCTGACTTTTCTATGTCTGGGGGGGGGGGGGACCCTGGCTATTGTGTAACCAAAATCAGGTCTGCTACAATGTAGCGTACAGTGTACATCGTATTACAGAGGCAAATGCCTTTGATAGTGCAGTGAATGACAGGTATGTGGCCATTTCGTTCACATTTCTCACTCAATGAGTGAAAAAAATTCGCATTTGCATGAGACTTATAACAGACTTTCGTGACCCACCTGCAATACTGACAATGCCATATAGGCAACATTTTTATATGACCAGAAATGGATTTTAAGTGTAGGCCTTATTTCGTGTAATGATTTTCAAGTCATTATCAAAAATATTACAGAGTGACTAGCCGAAGCCGGAATCCAATTTCCCTGACATTTTCAGGTTTTCCAGACCCTTTTTGCAACATTTACAGATAAATTTTATTTTTAATCAATCTTTTTATGGATCAGTTTCCAATTTCAAATCAAAAAGGGTAAGGTCGTGTGTTTTGCCTACAGTAGGCTACCTCTTAAAATCCATGGAGTCATTAATCTATTTACATACAGTATTTATGTTCCTTTCAAAATTGTAATGTATCTAAAGCAAATAAAACTCGTATACAAACATGAACAACTGAATCATTCAAAACTGGGTTTCTATTGTGTCATAAAATTTCCAGACATGAGGGATATTTCCCTGACATTTCCAGGTTTTCCAGATGGCTAGTCACCCTGATATTAGCATTCCAGAGAACGTCACAGGCAATTTTTTTAAAAGCACTGGTAAAAATAATCAAATTTTAGTAGAAGAAGAAGAAAGAAAGCACTACATGGGCATGGCCCCTATGGCAATTTACAGTAATAGTTGGGTGTAGAATATCAAACAATTCAAAGGGCAGTTAAAAGGAGTTTAGTTTAATGTGAATGGGGGTAGTTTTGGGCGTACCAACTACTAGGCGACAGACAGAGATCGTGGAGGTAAAGGTGAAGCTGCCCCCAAATGGTCGAGTTTGTTATTACATTGTAGTGTGAGGCCAACCGATCCCCAGTTCCAAAGGAACACCTTAAGTTGGCCGTTACTGGGGGATCGGAGGCTAGGGTGGATGATGTTATTTATTAGTTTTATGAAATTATTTGATTAAATTTGTTGGCTGCTCTGTGTAACCAACAGAGAAAGTTTGTGTAGAATGGAAGGGACTACTGTGGTCTAAGTTCCCAGAAATTGCAGGAGTGATTCACGAGACGATACAGGATGGGAGAAAGTTTAAACTTGTCTGATAATGAAGCAAGCAGTACAGGAATGAAAGGGAGAATTTTTCTCGTATAAAACGCTCCTGTGACTGCAGGTAATAAAGTTGCATTGAATAACTTCAAGTGTGCAGGAAAACTTCAGTTATTTATTAATCAAATGTTAGTATGTTTTTTAATGAAATTATGGACCCTAGGGCGATTTTAATGATTCATGGCCGACATGAATGAAGAGGAATTCCTCACAGGGACCCTACACGGTTAGTAAAACTAAATGCCAACAAATACGGACAGTATTACTGATCGTGGAAATGGCGTAGTACTGATGGATTGATGTTCCATTCTCATTTGTGTCGATTATCCGAATTTTTGGATAACTTGCTGTCATTACTGTATCCGAATAATGACATAAACACTGACCGTGTGGGTACGCTTAAGTTATTTTTTTTCCAATTTTTCACATTTTTTTACATTATTCACACAAGTTATAATAAATTTTGGTGTTTTTCACCCAGGCCGCATCCTTGGAATGACATCATGCGGATGTCTCGTAATGAGTGCGGAAAAAGGGCAAAAAAAACAAAAGGAAAACACCAGGCCTAAATGTGTTAACTACCCTACAAAACACCTACACCATGTGAATAGAGTTGGTGAACTTGAAAATAATCCCACCTAATATCACAACCTGTAGAATCCAAAGCAATGAAAACACTTCATCACTGACATTTCAAAAACATCCAGTTTTTATGTGCAATAAAAATTACTTTTGTTTGTTTGTACACGTAGCTGTTAGAATCAATATGCAATCTAATTCCTAATGGTCAATTTCAAATAAATATTTGTCTTTTAGTACATGTAGTGTATATGTATATGTCAGGGCTGTGGGATCCCTCCCAGTCAGTTGTTGTTGGACTCCAGGGACAAGAGATGAGTTTGGAGTTACAGTATATTGTCATTATCCATACTGCACTATACATTATGCCCTGCTGCTGCCAACTTCGCCATAGACATAGTGAGAGGCCACGTTTGGCACAAAAAATGAAGAAATACGAAATAAACACTAAATAAAAGGAAAAAACAAAAACATTATTTAAAAAGAATAAACAGCTACAGTTAATGTTAGGAAGGGTGTAATCAAGTATAGCCTATACATGTAAATTGTGTGCACACTTGGAGCAGGACATAATGTATAGGCTACGCCTAATTTTGTATATCTACTGCAGTCTCCGAAGAAAGTCATCTCTGGACCACGTTAATTTAAATCCAAAGATGGATTAGTTTTTTATTCTCCATGTATTAACCTTTGGTCGCGTGAACTAGGCCCATCTCCACAAAGGTATGGACTTGTTTTTGTAGAGGTAGGTATGGTGTATTATACCGTAGCGTTCATGTTTCGTAACAACAGCACAATTCTACACTGTGTTATTACTCCATATACCTTACCAGTTCCAAGCACATGTAATCGATTGTAAGTTACTAATAATTACAAGTTGTTCGATATTGTTGGTGAAACACAATGCTACAAGCCCAGATTTTCTAGCCCATGCATTTGTAACTTGTTCACTAATGTTGTACCTGGAATGCATGTTCTGGAATAAAATTAATTTGTTTAAAAAATGGAGAAAAGTTCACCCTGGGATAAGTTATCCAGAGACTACTTTTAGTACGTACAGGCTTCCTACTGTTGAGCAAAATTTTCTAATGACAAGCCTATACATGTACATGCACATTCAACAGAAAGCCAAGATTTTGTTATGAAAACTGACAAGCTTGTTTACCAAAGAGCAATGCTGGAGTTTTTTTCCATGCATCTAAGGTCAGCAGGCAATATCAAACGAATTCCTGATTAATTTTATCACAGCAGCCAACCTTTTTTCGAACAAAATATGGCAAAGCTTGAGGACGACAAAATGACATCACTGTCCCAGCAACGACATGTATAGGGCGTGGTGCGCGTGACATATTCACAGGTGCGTCGCCACACAAGTGACATCATAACAAATACACCATATCAATATCTATTACTGGTGAAGGATTCTAAATAGCACATTCAATGCTATCAGCTGGAGCTGGTGTCAACAGATTTCCAAACTAAAAATGGATTCCTAGAAGTCTGAATTGCTCACAAAAGCATATCCATTAAACATGTTTAATGCATGTCTGCTTGTTTTTCTCCCATACCCTAATTTTCGAAAACTCTGCAGGCCTGTGTATACTGTCAATGATTTTGAAACTTAACACCCGAGGCCAAAAGTTAAATGCCATACATCGTGCAAAGCTTGCAAAGCTGTTGTATACAGTGCCAGGCAAAAAATACTCTAAAATGAAGACTTGTCCTAAATATAGCGCTGTAAAAATGAAATGGGGCTAAAGGAATAAAAAATGTTTTGTTTTTCGAAAGACTACCGGTAAGAAATAGGTTTACATTTATTTTTACCATCGTGCTGGGCCAGCAAATCAGCAAATTTAAGCCTCCTCCAAATTTTACTTCAATAAAATAAGCAGCAAAAGATGCTTCAGCAATATGAAAAATTACGAACGGCATTAAAGTTTTACACCAAATCAGAATTAGATAATAGGCCTACGTATACAAATATACTTCAACATAAGTGGATGAAAACTTGCAACATGCCATGCGTGGGAACCGCACTACGATTTTCATGATATAATGTCATGCTGGTAATGAAATAAGCAACCTTGAATGTCTAGTGGAAATGTTTGCTTCCTTCCATTACAAAAGCACTAGAATGTCGTGGCCATTAGCGTTAAAGTCCAAGACGCCTTCTTAATCAGAAATTTAAAACAACTTGGAGGTTGGGCAATTATGATATCATGGAAATCAATATCATGACATTTATAGTTGAAACCAATTTACTCTGTAAATGCATAAACAGGGTATCTGGCCAAATCTTCAAATTTCCTGGACTTTTCAATATTTTCCAGACATCTCACAAAATGTACATGCACTGACAATTTAAGAAACTTTTTTTTACGAATTTAACAGATTTTACAATAGAACTGGTCAAATCATCAGTTTAACCAAACAATTTAAATCTATGGCGCCATCAATTCGTTTGCATGCTGAACTTAAGTTCTTTTTCAACAATCGAAAGCAGTTTAACCCTTTCAGCATTGGTAGCCTGTAAAAGAGCCACTGATTTAAAAAAATCACCACGAGTGAATTAATAGAGTTAAAGCAATGTTTTTTTTTTCAAATAGTTTATCATGGTGTAGCCTTCCATAAAAAAATTGAGGCAGCTTATTCCACATCATGAAAGGTTTTGAAATTTGCTTCAAAATTACCACTTTCGGTATTTGTCGCTTTGCGTAATTAGTAAATTTTGTCAACCTGTTTGTGAAATTTTAGGAAGATTCCCATGCAAATTGCAAGAAACAGCTGGTAACAGAGCCAGTTCAGATGGGAAATGATGTAAGCGAACATTTTAAAATCCGTCATTGAACACTACTAGAAATAAAGAAGTTTTTAGTGTAGGCCTACTTTCCTCAAACTATTTTCGAAAATATTAATACTGAAACGCTAGGAAACATCCAGAGACGAAATGTTCAACACCCTTAGTTTTCCCGATTTTAAAAAAAATTCCCTGACCACCGAAAATGCAAAAATATGGCATTCCAATGTAAGCATTCCTATATTTAGCCTTATTATATGTAAACACGAGAGAGAAAACAAATACAGTACATTCACAAGGAAACCGCATATATAGATTAGTCTTTTAAATTGACAAATTTATTATTAATTTCTTTCAAAGAATTGCTTGTCATCTCTTGATTTTTGTGCTAACCAATAACTAAGCAAAATCTGTTATTGATTGGTTGAATTTCCATGACTTTTCCAGGCTTTACAGGTCTGGGGGAGCCCTGAATTAGGAAATAAGACGGCGGAAACACCTATAGGTTTTCAATTGCTTTAGGAAAGACTTCTTACCAATCAAAATTGATGTGTCACAACAAATTTCCTGACTTTTCCAGGTCATATCAATTTTCCTGACTTTTCCAGGTCAGACACTAAAAAACATAAAAAAACAAGCTGCTGTACCTTTGTTTACCAACAGATTTGCATATTTTGCAGATGTGCAAAAAATAGTATTTCCTGACATGTACTGCCCCACAGCAATATTTCAGATTGTTTTAGCTCCAGGAGCCCATTCATCATACGTGCACAAGCCTCAACACATTCCAGCGACATAAATAATGCTGGACTTGATGCAATTTCATAAAACATTCATTTCTGTTACATCCGAATTTGAAATTGAAATGTGGTCCACCCGTATTGCGCATGAATCGCAGGGCGATGACAGCGTGATTTCCTTAGATATCCACAGAGGCTTTATAGATATCCAGCGCTCACTGCGCCACCTGGTGCGCTGAAAATTAGCAGGTATGGATCGATATTTCATTTTTATTTCAGAACAAATGAGGAAAATTAACGTTTTCACGCAAATTAGAAATTTTTACTTGTGTGGGAAAAAACGCACAACGATGCCCAGCAAATCGTAAACGCTGTTAATTTCATTGAATTACAAATTCCCTACTGTACATACAGGTACTTTTTTAACAATGGCATATTATCGTACGATTAAATAATAGAACAATTGCAATCCCATTACACAGTTGAATTACAAAGTGGGAAATTCAATTTCCATATCTAATTTCATTAATTTAAAATGTTAGTCAAAGCAATATTAAGTGAAAATAAAAACCAGTAAATCAAGTTTGTATTAAACTTTTCCAGGCGTTCCAGACAATTTTGATTAAAATAATTGCATATTATCGCATGAGAAAATAAGAGAACAATTACAATTCAATTATAAAGACGACTTAAAAAGTGGAGAATTCAATTTCCACATTTAATTTTATTAATTTAAAACTTAATTCAAAATGCTATCAAGTGAAACAACTTTGCATTAAAGTTTTTCCGGCGTTCCAGACACTTTTTGCGAAATTCCCAGACAATTTGGAGCAAGCATTTGGTACCGATTTAACATTTTTACATCAGACATGGCAAGTCACGAGTTTTTGTAAAAAAAACCAGCTATGTTAATAATTCAAGCTTGTGAATTACATGTACCTAAAACTTAATTTTTTCCTTTATTTTTACTTGTTTGCTCATGAAGGCTTGTGCAAATTTAACATTGGAGGTATGGGTAAGTTTCAGTATGGTTTGGCTGCCAAGATCTGCCAAATCAATCCACTGAGGTTTAATTTTCGGTCACTAATTGTTGCAACTGAGACAAATTTCAATAACTTCAAGTCAAGCATTGTGACTCCTGGAGGAGTCGTTGCTTCTCAAACAGGAGGTCGTCAATTGTGTTTATCTCGAAAACATGTTTCAAATTTCAATGCCAAATTTTATGCTTCCTCGTCAATTAAAAATTAATGGCCAGCTTTTTATTTCTCCGTTTCATGGCTAATGCGACAAACTGCAAAAACTGATCAAGAATCGGGAACCTGACCTTGATCTACACGTATGTGGCATTGCAGATAGAAGCTACTACATGTACATGTTGCCTACTAATAGTCTAGCTTCCAAAACGTCTAAAGACCATTGTACGAAACTATAAAACTAATGTATAATTTCGTATCTAAATTTAAAAACAATGCGCCATCAAGTTCATCAGAGAAGGATATACTGCTTTTGAATGTTTGAAATCTGCTTTCTTATATGGTTTCTTGGAAAATGGAACCTAAATTTATTACACGTCCTCGCCATTTCCCATTAGAATCTAAAACCAGCTAATGACACGAGCTGTAATAAAGGCCGGCATTAATTAACATTATTAGTACACTCATTTCAATTAGGCTGGCCGGTTGATGAATTGAGCCCATTAAACGCTGTCGCCAAGGTTATAATCCTACGATTGCCAGTCTGCCAAAACGCATTAGGAGCCAAGTCTGAAATTACATAACTTGCTGTGGGCTGGCTAAGTCTTCCTTGAAATCTGAAGACGCGCATGTGCACCTCATGCTTGACTTTCAACTTATTCTTGACTGCATTGTGGGTTGCAGAAAGGACTCAAAGGGCAGTTTATCCCAAATCACTTGAGTGTTATTTAGCTGTATTAAGATTCGGATGTTAAGGCTATATAAAAGTGTAGAGAAAAATAGCAAAAATCTCCACACATCCCACACCATTTCTGATTTTTTTAGACTTTAAGCAATGGTGCAGACTACATTTACTACTACAAGGTGTCTGCAAAATGCAGTAGAACTTTTAAGTTCAGCACCCATGCAAGGGACTTTTGAAAACTGGTCAACATATAAGGAGGTGGCCAACATATGTAACGAGGCTCGTTGACTAATTCCTTGAACTGCATGTATGCATTTTATGCATGCATGTATGCATTACATTTTACAGTAATCATTCATCATTCATGAATCCTTCATCAATAATCTTATTAAAAGGTCCACATTTCAGTGACAGTATTGCTAATGTGCTGCAAATTTATCCAGGAATTACGTGTACTACACAGTAGTACTTACAAATTTCATTCTGCAAGATTAGAAAGCATATCCAGACAATTATCCTAACTGTTGTGGTAATAAACAGCACAAATCTCGAATCAAATTCTGCAATGTTTTACTTTTGAGATTCCCAATAAAAAGTGAACTTCCCCAATTTACCGCCAACCCCCTTCATACTGAAGGGGTTCAAAATGAACTCATGTATCTGCATGCCCATACGGATTCTTACTATTGGTCTTACTTTCTGCATGCCATTCGATGTTGGAATTCTCTTCCAAAGGATAGCCTTAAGCTTCAA
>JAQGAF010002978.1:0-19622 GCA_034687865.1 Kryphioiulus occultus
TACTGTCATTTCTACTGATTCTAAAGTGACTGACAGTATTACTAACCGTGTAGGGTCCCCTTTACACTGTCAGTATTAATGACTGCATCTGTTGAAACTGACAGCATTACTAGCCGGGTAGGGGCCCCTAAAAGACATTCGGAACCAGTTGCACAGGGTTCCTACGTTCTGGATAGTCAGGAGGAATCAGGGAATGTCATGAAATGGAAAAGTGACAGGGAAATTAAGATAGATTATATCAGCAAGTTGAGCATTGATCATCTTTTTTTAAAAAAAAAAAAAAAATGGGATAAAATCCTTTATCTTCTCAGAATTGGGTCGCAAATGATGGATTTTAATACAATTTTGCATAAAAATCCAATGATGATTCAATTCATCACTTGCCCTACTCCCCCAACACTTCCGTGACCATGGGTCAGCATTTGACAATCTCCTCCCCACTTAGATGATGACATAATATTTGAACGTCCTCTAAGCTAGTGCAATGATTGCTGTGACCGTTACTCGACAAAGTAATTTATCGCAAAATTGTGTTAGGCACTATAACGAGATAGCAGGTACATATCAAAATTACTCATGTGGGAGCAGCGTCTATTCTCTCCTTTAAACAAGATAATTTGTTTTCCTGACAGATGCTTTCCTTCCTTTTTTGTCGTCACTTTGACTGCATACACTGTATCAGTACAGTGGAGGTTGGAGTATTATTCCATCATCATTGGGTGGTGGCCAAATGACGACAAATGATATAATAATTGATATAGATATTTGGGTCAAAATACAGCTTTTGTAATCAGATTGTAAAAAAATTGCACCTCGGCATTTTTTTTAATATTCAAATGTGTTTTTCTGCCACTAAAATCCATTTTTTATTAATGTTGATAAAAATTTCGGACTGTTAAAATTTGTATCAACTTTAGATCAAAAATGATGGATTTCAGTCACTGCATTGTGTCATCACCTAGGGCGGGTCTGAAAATCTCCATTTTGCGAAAACAATATTTGAACGTTTCAAATTGTGCTTGTTTTCGTTAACTTTCGATGCTTGGTGTAATTCTGGCAAATGGGCGAAGGTTGCATTAATATTAATCCATTTTTGATAAATCAATGTTTTCCATTAAAATGATAGATTGATACACCTCGCAACAAATATTCAGCAATTCAATTAACCTAGGAGAACTTACTTCAGTTTTCAGATATCTTGATATGATCGAACGATGAATAACGTTAACGAAGGGTGGCATGTGCACCATTACTGCTACTTCATTTAAGGCTAAATATTAAGGTCGATTTTTCACTATGAAATAACAGCAAACAGTTTCTGAAAAGTGGATTCTTTATCTAAAAGCTCGCTTGGCAGCGTTGGTGGGCTTTAACAATTAAGCGAAATTAGGAAACGAAGCCAAGATTCTTCAAATGTCCCTCAATTAAAATGCAGATTAGGTTAATTATGGCTCAACTGTCTTCAGTTTAGACTGCAAATGAGGAATTAAGCGAATGACTCGTGGAATATTTGCAGTAAAACATAAGTGCACTTCTACAGCCACAAGTACAGGATGAGTCACTAACTGTGTCCCCACTGGGCGAATTCTGTGAAAGGATGTCCGAAAATGACCTTTGAACCGAGGACAGATGACAGTAGCTTCTTAATTCTTGGTATATCCTTCTAATTTTATCCGTTTGCAAGAGTAATGTCCTTATTAACGAAAGTCATGAAACGAAGTTTAGGTTGTGAAAGTCATGACCTTCTACAATGTAGTAGCAGATGCTACGCTACTCTTTCAGAAAAAGAAAGAGGAAAAGTATAAAATTAGAGCTTTGTTCTGATTGGTGGGATGATTTCATGTGATATTCCTCACAATAACAGGCTGTAATTTTGTCGACTGTACAAAAACAATTACTCATTCTTAAATTGTTGACTTTGAATTTTGTTTAACTCCATGGAAAATCTGAAAAGGTCATAAAATTCAGGGAAATTTAGGGAAAATCAATGAATGTCATTAAATGCTGTGGTCAAGTATGTCTGGAAAGTTCGTGAAACTGTTAAGAAAATTGAGATAGTTTGCATCAGTCAGTATCTTTTATTTTAGTTTAGAAAATCTGTCATTTATCTTATTTAAAAAAATACCTTCAAGTTACGTAAAATGTCAGGAAATCGACTTTAGGATTTAAGTGGGAACCCTGCTGTGAACCCTAACCCTACTGTCTGGATGACTTCTTGGAAATATTTGCTTTTGATTTTCTAGAAAATACCTTTTTCATAATATATGCAATTTCCAGAACGTCAGCATTGAAATTGGGATCGAGGAGGGAGGAGAAAGCTAAGAAAAATTGGAAGCCCCACGAAATGGCATGTTATAGAAATAGAATTCTATCGACCTTCCCATTGTGGTCACTGGCTTAGAAGTCAGTCATCAATACAAATCACGATACAAAACAAGGTGAACCATGTTATCCGTGATAATAATGTACAGAGGGTAAAAAAGTTTTGGTAATGTATGAAAAATGTCGTTCCCAAGATAATTAAAAGGAATAAAGTTGGAAACGTACCTGTTAATATATAGTATATATATATATATATAATTAAGAAGTCATAGTATATATATATCATTTCTGGTTTTGTTTAAAAGAAAATTGCCTAACGACATTGTTAATTATTAATTTTCCTAAGACTGTCTTTAAAAATGCATTATGGCTAATTTCGCATATAGCGTTCTCTTAAATGTTAATATTTACATTAGTTTTCTAGTTTTTGTAAAAAAAATTGCTACGATCGCAAAAGCCTACCATTCTAAAATTATGTTGGTTGGGGTCCAAATTTTGTGTTAATTAAACACTATTTATTTAGTTTATGAAATTGTAATTTTATTCTGGAATATTTGGTGAAAATTTAGAAAAAAATCAGATATTTACATGTGAAGAAAAATCTGACGTTTGCATGTAAAAAAGTGTTAACAATTTTAAACCAGCTGGCCACATGCCTTTGAGCAATTACAATTAAAAAGTAGGAAACGCTCTAAACTGCAGTTTTCGTCCTATATTTATTTCATTTCTCCTATATTTCCTATACAATTCGACCTCCGTACTGCTTTACAGCCTGCCGTTGCCATTACTTTTTTTTTGCATTGAAAAAGGTTATTTTTTTTTTAAAAGTCATTCTTAATTTTGCAAATGTGTTTTGTTGTTGTTACATAAACCATGTAATGCACATAATATAATTTAATTACGTTTACAATTTTACTCCTTTTAAATTATCCGGTGAACGACATTTCTCGTACTTAGCCAAAAGTTATTTAACCCACTCTACATTCTGAAACAGCTGAGCATCAGCATCATTGAAAATCAACATCATCCTATCGCACTGAAATTCTCACCAGAGGCGCACTTTATGGGCGACCCTGGGATGAATGAATTTTTAATTGAGAAATGACGAGGGCGTCGGCATTTCATCCGTCGAACCGCTAACAATATCTGGCCCTGGCGGTTTTGGCGCATCTGTAATGGCGTGAAAGGATTTTCCGGCTCATTACATGGCTCAGTTTTCTAAGCTAAGCGCATTTGCGCTTTATGGAAAAGCTGGATCCAGCGATTAGATAAATGGGCTGTGGGGGACCATTGTTGGCGCCTATTTATAGGGCGCTTTCTGACACGGTCTACTTCAGCCATTTTCGAGGGCCAAAAATAGCCCGGGTTTCACGGGTGTCAGCTGGAACCTGGGGGAGTCAATGCAGAAAAATCGCCAAAAAATCTTCGGAGCATATTTTCGCGCTTATAAATGATTCAAATCGCTGGATTTATTTTTTTATCTCGTGGAGCTAGACGTTCGCTAGGGAATGGCTTTCTCGCTCGTGCCAAACATTCCGCCGTTTATTTATAAAAAAATAAAACGCGTCGGTCAGAACGTAAAATTTGAATTCTGCGCGTGCGATTTGGAACGTGCTGACCTCTGCTGGCAGGTAACGCAAGAGGCACAATCCCCTGGCCATATATAGCGCTAGTAGCAAGTCGGAAATAGTATCTAGGAAATGGGAAAAGGGGATTTTCCGCCAAACATTCTTCTCATAGCTTCCTAGGCGGCAGCTGATTGCAGGAATGGCGCTGGGGCGGCCCATTCTCGCCAGGGGGAGCCACGCGGATCCCTGACTGGGAACGGATCCCTGGGGGATCGTCAAAAAGCTGAGCGGAGATGAAGACCATTTGCATTTTTGGGCAAGCTAGCTCGTGCCAAACTAGCATCCTAACCTATGCTGAATGTACTAAAGAGGTGGTTTCTGTAATGGTCAATTGTATGTTTCATTCTGTGATTGTCGATGGAAAAAAACACGTTTGTTGATCAGTCAGCAGGGGGCGTTCGGTGCTTTCTGTCCACATTGGAATCTCCCTCCATGCATTCTTGTGCAACCATTGTTTCGTTTAATATTGCATTTGGCGTCCACCAAACAGCACCACACCCACTCCATTTATATGTACATAAGTAGGGTGGTGAGGTTTTTTGGTTAGGTTTTGGTCACACCTCAGGGGAATTGGAAAGACGTGGAATGGTCAGGGAAATTGGAAAAAACGTGGAGTGGCCAGGGAAATTCGGAAGACGCGGTATTGGAAGGGAAATTGTAAATTGGAAAGGCGTGGAATTGGCAGGGGAATTGGAAAGCATAGAATGGTCAGGGAAATTAGAATGACCTGGAATTGGCAAGGAAAAGATGGAATGACCTTGAATTGGCAGGGAAATTTTAATGACGTGGAAGTGCCAATTAAATGCGAAAGACGTGGAATTGGAAGGGGAATTTGAATGACGTAGAATTGTCAGGGAAATTGGTATGATGAGTTGTCAGGGAAGTTGGAAAAACGTGGAAATGTCAGGGAAATTCGAAAGGAACATTGAATTGTCAGGGGAATTGGAAAGTCGTAGAATTGGCATGGAATGGTGAGGAAAATTCGGAGGTCGTAAACTGGTCAGGGGAATTGGAATGACGTGAAAATTTCAGTGAAAATCGAAAGATGAGTTGTCAGAGAAAATCGAAATATGAGGAGTTGTCAGGGAAATTTGAAACACACGGAATTGCTGAAATTGGAAAGACGTGAAAATGTCAGAGGAATCGCAATCACTTGGAATTGTCTGGAAAATTCGAAACACATGTAATTGCTGGAATTGTCAGGGGATTTCGAAAGCCGTGGAATTGTCATGGAATTTGGAAAGACATGGAATGATCAGGGAAATCCGAAGGACGTGGACTGGTCAGGGGAATTGGAATGACGTGAAATTGTCAGGGAAATTCGAAAGACACGGAATTGCTTGAATTGTCAGGAGAATTGAGAAGACGTGGAATGATCAGGGAAATCCCAAGGACGTGGACTGGTCAGGGGAATTGGAATGACGTGAAATTGTCAGGGAAATTCGAAAGGCGTGGAATTTGTATCTTGCGTGAACGTAACAAGCAATAAATACACCAGCCCTTACATTGGCATGTCATGTTTTTTTGCGGTTTCAGTGGTTAGTGTGTTCAGGACGTTGAAAATTTCAGTTCTGGGGACGCCCTGTTCGTGTCTTCATTATTTCAGACATGGTAACTACACGTACTGGTATTTCCATAAATTTGGGACTTTGCGCAATTGCAATTGCACTTCTCGGTTTTTCGCTCAGAGCTATTGGGGCGAGCATCGTTCCAGATAATCGACGTTCCAGGGCTCTGGAGAATTCTCTGCAAGAACCCTTTCAGTCGTTCTAAAAAGCAAATTGCTATTTCTGCAGGGATCCAACATCCCCGCCAGGACTCTATTAGCGGGCCTTCACCCCTAGATGCCGATCCCCCCTCTTTTCCTAGTGTTTATTTAATCGATAAAATCAAGTGTCTCCTGCTAAGGACATCAACCTGTCTATCGCATGTTCCTCATTCCCCCATTCTCCTGTTCTATTTGCCCGAAATGGAATAAGACGTCATCCCTCTGCACACGTACCACCCCTGCCATTGATAAGCTCTACTGTCAGCTGACAAATCAGCCACTAGATGGCCTCACGATCGATTTTTAGCCGCTTTAACCTATTCTTTATTCTTACCTCTTTCCACGAGGAATGCAATGGCTGCTAACGTTTGCCCCTTGATGCTGGGCAATCACACAATGCACCTGTGTAGTGCTAGGTTCGGAATTGCCTTATTCCAGGCGCTATACAGGGTGTTCTGTTTACTCTGTGCCCAACGAAATTAAATTATACCTTTCATATGGTAAGAGATACAATGATAGTTCTTGAAGGTAAGGTTTAGAGTCGACCACGAGATATCCGGAAACCATATTTGTCGTGACCTTGAATGTCCCGTTCAAGGTCATCCACGTGCCCGTTCCGTGATTTTTGCAAATATGTCATAAACCGCTGCAGATAGGATCCTAGTTTGAATTAGAGAGTTGTAGAGCGATGCGTAATTAGTCTAACGACGTTGGTTTCAAAATGTTCTGAACGAGTCACAGCGAGCTAAAAGTTACCTTCAAGAAGTATTATTGGATCTCTTACCGTATTAATGATATAATTTGATTTCATTGGGCACTGACTAAACAGAACACCCTGTATATGAACGCTGTATTAGAATTTAGCTTTGAAAGGTCGTTCTGGACATTGAACCTACGTTTTTGTAACAATAATGTGGCTTTGACCATAGTGCTTTTTACAACCCATTCAGTTTTACTTTTTTCTGTAACGTCTGGCTTTCATACTAACAGTCTATCTCAGCCATAATGGATATTTTCCGTTGTGTGTTACTGTCTTCACTCATGGGCTCACTCAAAGAGTGTTCAATTTCACTCTGCCCTCTATCGGTATTACAGGGCGATTTACTACTTGCCTACTGCTGCATAAGAATATAGTTAGTTCCACTAAAAATTTGGCAAGGATTCGTGATGTTATGAAATACATGTAATCTTATTATATATGGGACTATTGAATGTTTTTAGTTATAAATTCATAATAATTTAGAAAACCTACCTATGGAACATATCAGGTTAAGTGCACAATTTCACTCTGCCCTCTATCGGGTTCCTATAAAAATACGACTAGGATTCTTCATATTATGAAATACATGTAGTCTTATTAAGTGTAATATCGGGCGCTTTAAGCTATTCATAACAATTTAAAAATGGTACCTGAACAATGACACGTATAATAGTTTCTATAAAATACAATGTTATCATTGTATTTTACCTGGCATTCATCTGCTGACTGTAGGGTAAAAAATTGAATTGAATTGAATTCAATCATGGTTTTCATCAGAAATTAAAGATGGGGGATTAATAATTCCTATATTCAAGTTCAACAAGTGATCCGTTTCGAAATGTCCACTAAGGGGCCGAGTGCAAAACCCACTCTTAAACTAACACGTACATGTACTGTAGACCGATCTGTTCACTATGTTGGGAATTGTAATAGTTGTGTAATTGTTGATCAGCCAAATTTTGATGGTTGGCATATGGGCATTGTAGCTTAATGCAAAATGCTGTTTATCATCACTGTGTTTTGACTTTATTGGTACGAGCTGATTCGATGTCACACCTATAAGAGATTGCGCTGGCTCCCCAGGCCCTAGGATTACCACTCCACTTCTGGGTTTTTGCAACTGCAAGAGCTCTCGTTCTGCCTGCATTATGTTTGCTTAGTATTCTCAGCACAGAAAGCATTTCCTCTCATTGTAATGGCTGGAGAGTAGGAGCGAGTCATTTGTATTTATGACTTATCGATTTTATTATCGGAGACCGCATATCGTTAGTCAATCACATTTGGGGAATTGGCCAAGTTGTTGGAATGATGCTCTGTTTGGTGTTCTTACCCGTTGCTAAATTGTCAACTGGGTTGTAGCTGCACATCCTGGCGGCATTTCACGCCAGTGGGCGCGGTTGGCAACGGTAATAAATAGGTCAAGGTCATGTGTGGTTAGTCACCGCAAATGGCGCTGAGAACCTTATCAAACTTTTGTGGCACCCTTTCCATGCGCTTCGCAGCCTGCGACGACATCTCCCGGCCATTTAATGCAACTTGCGTCGTATGCCATTAAGAGAAAGCGATGCCGTTTTGAACTGAGCGACGCCATCTTGGGAGTCCTGCAAAAATATTTTCGTAAAATTTAGCAAACTGTTTCATTTAGATGAAATTGTATTGCTTTTTGCAATAATCTATGGCGATGTAATAATACCTATGGCTGGTATTTTTAGCTTGTAGGTGATTTTAGTTGATTCCGACGCCATCTTAGGAGTCCAACTGAGCGTTACTCTTTTTTTCGCCCTATTTAGCAAACATTTTCATTGCGGTGAAATTGTATTGTTTTCTGTGCTAATCTTTGGCGAAGGAATCCAAAGTATGTATGAGTTTCCGGGATTCTTAGCTTGTGGATGATTTCAATTGATACAGGTATTGCCATTCCATAATCGTTCTGGGATTTTTAGCTTGTGGATGATTTCAGTTGATACTGACGCCATCTTGGAATTCCAACTAAACGTTCCGTTACTTTTTGCCAAATTTAGCAAACATTTTCACTACGATGAAGTTGTATTGTTTTCTGTAATAATCTTTGTCGATTTAATGTCTGAATTTCTAGGATTTTTAGCTTGTGGATGATTTCAATTGATACCGACGCCATCTTGGGAGTCCTCCTAAACCTTCCCTTACTTTTCGCCAAATTTAGCAAGGGTTTTCACTACGATGAAATTGCATTGTTTTCGGTAATAATCTTTGACGATGGAATCCTAATTAGACCTGAATTTCTGGGATTCTTAGCTTGTGGAGAGTCAATTGATAGAACCATTTCATTTCATAATGTTATATAATTTGTGGAATGGGGTATCCAGGCCACTGGCATCAATCGAGCTATTGGCTATTAATGTCGCTAGGGGTTACTCGTTGACAGGTAAAATAGCCATGCCTTTAGTCCATGTCACCTGATCCCAGAAATATCAGCTGCGTTTCCGCTGATCCAGCCATTTCGAATTAAAAACGCCCGCATCCCAGGGTAACGGCTAGGCAGAGTTAATTTTTGGAACGCCCACGTGCTGGGATCATTCACTGCATTTGGATGGTCCAATTACCAATTATGAATGGAACGATCGTTAGCATCCAAACATCTTTGCTCATCCCACCCACGGATAATCATTGCGGGGGTGAAAGCCTCTAGATATGGTGATTTTTTTGTCGCCATTTTGAGCTAAATTTACACCATCTACTAAGCAAGACAATTGTTTGACATTAATTTTTAACAGTTTGAAGCTCTTTCCTTGGAATAGGTTGTGGTCTGAATAACCCAAGATATATTAGAGTAACACTTTTAACAATTAGAACAACTAAACACATGCTGAGGGCTCATTTTTGCCATAATTGTTTTTTTTTCAAAAACTTCTGTATGGCATTCTCTGATGAATGATTAATATTAGCAAACACATTTATAACATTTATAACATTTATAAAAATAGCCTTGGGAAACTGTCTATTCTTAGGAAATTCCTAGGAAAGCCATTATTTCTGGCACATTTCCCTTTGTTGTTAATATTTTGCTAAGCTGTTTTTACAAAAAGTTGTCAAAATCCACGATTTTGTTACAAGTACCAAAAACCTTATTTGTAACCCACAAAGTTGAAAAAATCGTTTGGTCTGTACGACCAGATCCCCATTCCCCCAAAAAATCCTGCATGATCGGAGGGCCCAAATCTTACAGTATCTTCCATGTTGTTTCTGGGGCAGTTCTGAGATAAGTTGTGACAATGCAGGAATGCTCTGAGTAAGCTACTTCTTGCAGTATCCGCCATGATGGTTCTGATGCAGTTCTGTGATAAGTTGTGACAATGCAGAAGCTGCTTTGAGAATGCTACTTATAGTATCTTCCATTATGGTTCTGATGTAGTTCTGAGCTAAATTGCGACAATGCAAGAACTGCTCTGAGTAAGTTACTTCTAACAATTTCTTCCATGATGGTTCTGAGGCAGTTCTGAGATGAGTTGTGACAATGCAGGCATGCTCTGAGTATTGCACTTCTTAAAATCTTGATGGTTCTGTGGCAGTTCTGTGATACGTTGTGACAATGCGAGAACTGCTCTGAGTAAGCTACTTCTTACAGTATCTTCCATGATGGACCTGATACAGTTCTAGCTGAGATGAGTTGTGACAATGCAGGAAATGGGAACAAAATGGCGGCGGCGGCGGCCATCTTGCTTTCATTGAATCACAGTTAATAATGCACTCTGCTTCGAAAATGTTTTGCAAGTTGTTGTTTCAAGAAATGCAACAGAATTATCGATGCAGTTGAACGAAAGTAGAGCCTGTAAGTGTTTCTCCAAGTTTCTTTTTGAAATCCTCAGTACTTAGCTAGTAAAAATGGCGACTGGGCCACGGTTCGCCATGTTGGGCAGTTTTTGAACGAAATCCGAGTCGTAGATTTTTTGTGTTTCTAATCCAAACTTTGCGCACTCGAGTTGACAATAAGACGACATGCATCTCGGTTGCTTGGGAATGGTAATAGTTGGGGTTTGAAAGGAGCAGGAAAGGCACGCCGGGCATTTGTGGAGAATAGTCGCTAGACGGGAGCAGAATTTTATACGAAATCTTTTCATGTGGCAAGAGGGGTCCTCGGTTGCTACCCTCGATCCACCGTTTACCCCCTTCAACGTGGTTACTATAGTAAAGTCCGTTGTTACCTAGTTAACAACTAGCCCTCGTAACCCACCACTTAGCCTTCACCTTCGGCTCGCTGGCCAAACACTAACCAAACGAGTCCATTTTGCATTCAAACCACTATAAAATTATTTAGAAAACGCGTCGCCATGGGCACGGTTTCATGCTTTCAGTCCTGGAGTTGAAACTGTTGTCCTCCATGTTCCAACTGCGCATTAAAACGTTGGCAGAAATTTCAGCAACATAGCGGTGCAGCAAAAGAGCCTCAGGCCCTTGGCAAAAATTTTGATGGCACCTACGAAGAAGGCTGATGTCACCAGAAATGCAGAATTGCAGCTCCTTGGTTACCACGTTGGTTCCATGACAGGACTGTGCCCACATGTAATGATATTGCATTTAGAAATGCATTGGAAAAGACATTTTGAAATGTCTGTAGATTGAGACAAATTTAGTTTCAAGCTGTATTGACAAATATAAATGCATTTCTGAATGCATTTTACAATGTGTTTTTAATTAGCTTATAATGCATATTGCAATGTATTAAATTGTGTTTGAAAAAGTATTCTGTAATGCACACTGTAATGTAATTCGTGTACATTTTAGAATGTTGTGTACTGCATAGCGTAATGTCGTCTGTTTGCATTGAAGAATACATTTTCCAATTTATATTCCATGTATTGTAAAATGTCAACAGCCTGCTATGTATTTCATAATTTCAAGGTTTAAAAAATCTCAATTCTAAATTTTAAAAAACATCTAAAATATTCAATAACTAAATAAGAACTGGTAATGAAATAAACTTTAAACTTCAAAATTCATTACAAAATTCAAATATACATCAGTTTCGTTCTATTCAATGCAGCACACACAACTTTTGAACGGATATAGTTTCAAATACAGTGTGAAGTACAGTTTGTTTACGTTACCAAATGTATTTCATGTTGCGATAAAAACGCCCAATGCATTTTCAATATGCATTGCAGTTCGTAATGCATTTCCTTTCTATGAGGGTGCAACCAGTCAGGCTGTAATGGACTGATCCGATCCATCGCATCTTCTGCCTGAAATGTGACCATTTGTAACAGTAGAAACAGACCGAAATGGCAATTGTAGCGAAAATTGCCATCCATTGTGGAATTACACAATTATTGCCAAACCAGCATCGAATATCTTACCTACTGCTCATATCTTATCTGAACCAATGGCCATAGTGATTTTATTTCCATCAGTCCTGGTTGTATTTACTCCAACAACTCAAAAGATTTCTTGCATACCAAGGAGAAAAATCCTACTGGTTTTCCACGCCAAATAATACTTACCGGTAAATTTAAGCCATTAAAAATCAGACTGTCCATGGCGAAAACTCACGGACTGGTTCATTCAACTCAAAAGAACTTCAGATAGTTCTTTGCAGACATTAAATTTGGAAATTTTGAGGTTATCAATAGCGCCTTGTGCCCGGCTTATTTATGTAAGCCCGTAGGAACTTGCACAGAAACAGTTCGCAGAGCAAATAAACGAAGGGGTTAGAACATTCGTGTATAAGGCCATTTCGCGAAGTGAATGATGCCCAAAAATTTCAAATTACATTAATTGTCTCTGGATTTGATGAGTTCAGGTCAAATGGGTTTGTTCGTGCCAGTGGCCAGATGGGAACAGGGCATGGGCATTCATTGCCGGGCACATTATTGTCCCTTCTGCTGTAAAATTGGGATAATGCCTGTAGAGATTTAAAGCATCTGTGAAATTGCCATAAATTCAATCGAGATTTTCAACTTATGCTCCTGAAATGATACCACGAGTGATGATTCAAAATTCTTTATTGACCCAATACTGTAAGAATGTACACACATTACCATCACTGTATTTGCTCGAAAAAGACTCCTTGGGAACCTGTCTCAATTTCTAACAGGGCAGGTTTTCAATACGAATCACTACCGGTACAACCCCCCGAACATTATTCAGGAGAATGTTTTTGATCATGTGATCAATAAAACATTGTGCTTTGCGATCAGGCCTAAAAACCTTCTAAAAGAACTGAAAGAAACGAAATTTCAAACCAGACAACAACAAATCCAACTTATCTTTGGAACAATTACCTCGAACTGCATCCCCATGGTGACTACCAACCAAGAAAACCGGGAGCCATCAGGGAATTTTATAATCAACCTAGAAAACGCAGTGAATTTTGAATTGAAACCTGGAATTTTTCAGTATCAAAATTTAATTTGATGTAAATTGGCCTATTAATCAATTCTACGATTCCCATAAAATTAACCATTTGTGATTAAGTTTTTCTAAAAAACAATTTCCTGCGGCGCTCCTTTTTGCCAACAGTGTAAACATTGTTATTACTGTTTCTAAAATTGTCATAATGGTCTAGATCTACAATATTTGTGATCTAGTTTTTATAAAAATAAATCTCTCAAAACTTTATTTCATTATTATTATCATTTCCAAAAAAACACATTTCTAGGAAGATATAACTAATACCCCCCAAAAAACATTTCAACATTTCCACTAGTTTTACGAGAAAAATATTCGTTTCGTTTTTATTATTACTAGATATTGTTACAATGTAACTGTGGCACAGATTTAATTAAGATATATTTTTGGCCCTTGAGAAACCTGAAAAACTCGGGGAAGTCTTCGTTTTTTAGAAATTGATAGTCACCATGGTACCACCCAGCAGCCGGCTGAAAACATTACAACCCCATGGTCTTATTCGAGCAGATCAGTGTTAAAGGTTCTTTTGCATTAAGGTTGAGACAGGCCCGAAAGCCATGTTTCTTTTTACCTGTCAACTTTTGACAATCAAAAGCATGCTTTCAGCCGAAATTCCTTTCATAATAATTAATTAATAAGCGTTTTTCGGTGCTTGTCAGCTATTGGTTGACGTTGAGGCTTACCCACCAATCCGCATCATCCTAAGGAGTAAGGAGTCCTGGCAGCCATCTTGAGGTGCAATAAGGCCCAGCGTGTGCTCCATACTTCTTTACATTCCATAATTGTACAAATAATATGGAGATGTGAAGAAGTACGGGGTTCAGCGCGACCATGTTTCCAAGATGGCGGCGGTAGCGTCTGTGGTGCACATTGTCGACTTCACATGTGGCCCAAATGTTGAGAAAGGACGAATTTAAGTTCCCCTTCCCCAGTCCTCACTGCCTCCCCTCCCAGAAACGTTCTGGAATATCAGCTTACTGGTGTTTTTTGTGGCGCCACCGTCGACTTGCCATTTGTACTTGGTAAAGCAAAGTTGTCCACCATCACCAGCACCACCCACGTGTAAATCGTCTCCTAAAATACAAAAATTGACGTCTGGTAACTCGGAAATTCACTCGGATTGGTCTCATGACACACTAAGCAGATGCTCGACAATGATCCCATAAAACTCGACCTTCGCCTTTCACGGTTGTCGGTTGGCGAACTTATTTTCGCCACGATTGGAAGGGAACAAACTGGGCTTTTTGGACACTAGGACCCCATTGGTGCTCCTGAAGAGGCTCGCTCGTAAGCTGATCGTTTCGGTCAAACGTGGTGTGATTTGCCAGAGCCTCAACTGACATGATTGCAGCACTGGCGACCAGAACGGTCAATGACACCAGTGGCGTCGTCGTAAATTAAAATTGATCGGTCCAATCGTGAGTCAATGGGTCCAGCAACACATGGCAAGTGCTATTTCTATTTATACACGCATGCGGGCTGGAAAGTTGAGAGGTTTTCTTCCAGACTGGTCTGGCAAAGTAATTTCTTAGCTGGGACATTGGCAATGATAACTCCAATGGTGGCTACCCTGCAGTTGGACATTGATCGTACCAAAATATGGAACGACAGACCATTGAGGCACACTGTACTTGGATAATTCACTTTTAACTCAAATCTGCACTTTTGACTGCAACAAGGAAGGAGTAAATATTGAGTTGACTTTGAAATTTTGCATTGAAATTTTGCTTAAAAAGTTTAGCTTGAAAACTGTTTTTCAAACTAAATTTAAAAATGGTATTCACTTACTGATATCAGGGTAGTCTACTGAGTTGAATTGCATTGAACAATGCCTAACGATGGTCAAAGGCCACAAATGATAACCAATTCTGCATACAAATTAAATCCCACAAATGTACCAACACGGTTTTTCGTGCTTTCTGCATCCAGAGTCTCACTTTCGAATGGGACAGAGTTGACATTGAAATTTAGACCGAAAAATAGGCTAGTTGATTGATGGTTTGGCTGACTGAATACTGAGAAACATAGTACAGTCATAAATTCAACGAAGTTAATAAGCCATGCATGGTAATGACAAATTGGGACAAATTTGATTAGCTCATCGATATTCTTTCAAATCAAAAGGTTTTTTTTTCATGAATATTCAAATTTGCTACCAGGCGTTCTAAACGGTGAACCTTCCAAGGCCACAAATTCGGTGTCCATCCAACTTCTTCAACAATTCAGCAGTTTTGGGTGTTTTTTTCGTTATTAGTGAATTTCAAAATTTGCTTAACGGTATGTTAGCATCCATGATAACGAAAAATTGTATTGGCCATTTGAACTGCATTTTTTTGTAAATTTTGAAATTTGCTACATGCCGTTAAGAACGTTGGTGTAAGCCATCCAAAACCGCAAATTGGATTGGTTCTTCAAAGCGCCAAAAGTTGGTGCTTTTTTCATTTTTTTTGTGAATTTTAAAATTTGCTACAAGACGTTAAAAACATTGACTTGGTTACCAACGCAATGACAAACTAGCTTAATGACGATTTGGCTCGGCCAATCAAACTTCTTTGGTCTCCAATCCAAAAGTTTTTTTTGTACATTTTTTGTGAATTTCAAAAATGCTTCAAGACGTTAAAAGCGTCTGTGAGCCATCCAAAGTAAAGACAAATCGGATTGTCCCGATAAGCCAATCCCCTCCAAATTCTTCTCAATCCAAAATCGCTTTTATCATTTTTCGTGAATTTTCAAATGTGCTGAAAAATCCAAAAACCTTGAAACATTCAAAAGTTCGTTTTTGGTGCATTTTTGCCAGACCAAGGCGTCATAAATTCCGACGTTAAAGTTCGAACGAACTCTCCAAAAGTGTGGCCAAACCGGACATTCCAAGTACAGTGTACCAATTCCAATTTCCACGCGCATTACCACCCAAAAACATACGGAAATTTGAAATATTGGATGAAAACGAAGAAAAAAAACCATAGCTACCCTGGGTGCTTCCTTAGCCGGTCTGCTGTGCCAAGATTTCTCGCATGGTCGCAAGGGCGGCCCACCACACCCTATTTGGTAGTCGACGATTGAGTTACACTCGTGCCCCCACAGGAGAGCTCTCTCCAAAGTTCCAAACTTGGAAGTTTCACGGATGGAAATATCCCAAATTCCCCAAATCGCGGATGCTGCATGGGCAGGGACGTTCCAAATAGATAATCCATTGGCCTTTCTGGAACGCTATCCAATCCTGTCCTGTTCTGTTCCAGGACGGAACGCGTGCTCTTCCCAACGTGTTCTTTGTCAAACTGTGGACCAGCGCTCGCGTGCGGCCCTACTTAAGGGAGGCTTCCGTGGGGTCGAGTCAAGACCCCGCACCCCCCGCTCCTCGCTTCCTGGCGTCATCCTTTTTTGGCCATGCCCCTCCGAGATATCCGCCCTCGAACCCTCCCAAATTCCCCGTTGCCAGGCTATTTTTGGCCCGCCACCAGGGGGCGCTCCCAGCATGCTCCAAACTCCAATTGGACACTAAGCAACAAGCTGAGATGGAGAACGAATCGTTTTGGAGTTTGGAAGTTTTCTGAGATGGACAACGGTTGACTAGCTTGGTGCACTGGCAGGATGGAATTTTCGGATTCAGTGACTTTTCCAGGCTTTAAAACCAAACTTCCCTCAGCCTGACATGCACTCGGACCATTGAAAATAATGAAATATTCCATTTTTATTGCGTATTATGCTGAAAAGAAACAGGAGATAGAACACATTTCCACGTGGAAATTGCTAATTTCGATTTGTTTGGCACTCTGGTGCACTGGCAGGTTGGAATTTCCGATTTCCCTGATTTTTCCAGGCTTTAAAACAAATTTCCCTCAGCCTGACATACACTCGGACCATCGAAAATGATGAAATATGGCACGTTTATTGCTTATTATACTGAAAAGAAACACATTTCCACAAGAAAATTGCAAATTTCGATCCTTTTGGAGTCTTGAAATTTTATGAGATGGACAAGCTTTTGGGTACGGATGGAATTTCCGGATTCAGTGACTCTGCCAGGCTTTCAAAACAAACTTCACTCAGCCTCCACAATTCCACAGAATTGCTCATTTCTTGATTTGCCAAAGTAAATCCATTTTCCATGACTTTACCCTGGCATTTACAGGTCTGGGAATGATTTTAATTTTTCGCCGAATTTGTGGTGTTGAGCTAATGAGCAGTGAAAATGCGGAAGAGCAGTGAAACTTGGAAAACCTTGAATTGTCGGGGAAATTTATAAGGCCTGAAATTATTTTGAAAATTGGGGAAATACAACATCAATATTACGTTTTCTTTCACGTGGCTAGTTATTAGATACCACAAAAGTTAAGAAGCCTAAAGCTCAGGCTGGTCATTGAATTCGGTTTTCTCAGCCGTGCCCGTTCAGGTTTTCGAACTGCACGTATTCACTTTTATAGCTTTCCGGCATCGTTTTTGTTATGGAAAATGCATGCAATTTAAACCCTTCAAAAAACGTATAAACCCTTCTGGGGACTGGGGGGCCAGGCAGCAATTCTGCAAATTGGTTTCTATCGCTTCAAACGCACAGTGCAAATCAAATTATGCTCGTAATTCGGGCTTTACCTCATTAATGAAGCAATTTTTAAGGCAAATGCGAATGCTCAGCAGGCCTAAAATACCATGCTGGCAGAGCCATCTCGTGGGCTAACGAAGCACGCTCTCAATTGGAGCACTTGCTTGCCTGTTGCCTCACTCGAATTTTGAACCGTTTTCTCGGGGTGGTCAGCCTAAGTGATGACTTAAAAAAGTGATCTACATGTTTGCTGGCTCTCACTAACCCTTAATTCTGAAATGGGACTGGCCAATTGAACGGACCAGACACTAGTGTCGAAAAAGTTTAATACTCGGCCAGGACGTCATCATCGTCGTTATCGCCATGCTCCTAAGTACTTTAATGAAATCTTCTTGGCCCACATCGCCAGACTTCCCCCACCCCCTCCTCGCCAATTTTGCCATCATCTGCCGCCTCGTTAATGAATTTCAATTGAAATTTGGGAGGATACATGACGGGGCATTTGCCATGCTGCTGACTAATTTTTTGGTACACTTTGCTGGAAGGATTTTAAGCTTTTCACCAATTCTGTTTGGAGACCATTTCTGGGTCTTTTTATGGTCTGCAGACATCCTTAATCGACCATTAACCTCTGATGGAAGGCCGACATGTTTCGTGGATCAACATTGGTCAAACATGCATCAAACTACTTTCACCCCATTTGTATTTCAACCTACATGTTATCGACCTGATGGCCCATTTTGGTCCAATTTGGTTAACGACCCAAGCACTAATGGAGCATGTGCTCCTGATGGTTTGAAACTTTCGGCTTCCATGCTCCAGAGTACGTGCTCTTCGAGCATGGCATCAAGAGGAAATTGTCAAAATTTGAGTTTTGTCTCCAGGTTTGAAAACACTATTTGTAGAAAATGATGAAATGAGATTCTGCTTAGAACACCAGTGCTTGGTTGGTTGACCCAACCTGACTTCCTGAGCATGTGCTCTACTCGATCCTCAACTCGGAGAAGGGCTTGAGGCCTTGACCAAATGTGCTTGGGCATTTGGCTCTGAGAGGAACTTCAGCCTGGTTGGTGGACCCAATCTGACTTCCTGAACACGTGCTCTTCTCGTCGTTTCTCGAATTGTATCGTCTCTCTTAGTAGAGCAAGAGGTTGAGCTAATGCTCAGAGCTGACGACCTGGTCACTATACCATGAGATCAAGAAGCTGAGCACTTCCATCTGTACTAACTTCTAAGCCAGAGTTAAGCTTGCCTCCTTGGAGAGCATTTTTGAGTAAAACATCCGAGCATTTGAGCTCATGCTCAAGAGTTGATCATGTGCCCATGAAGTAGAGCACTTCCTGCCAGGCTAAGTAAGCCAAACTATAAGCTTAAAACCGGACTTCTTTCATCGTCTGTCCCTTTGGGGAACATTTTGGAATAAAAGCTTACAAGAATATGAGCTAATGCTCAGGAGTTGATCATGCGCCCATGAAGCAGAGCACTTCCTTCCATGCTAAGTAAGCCAAAGTTAAGCTTGAGACCGAACTTATCTAAATGTCTGTCCCTTTGGGAAGCATTTTGGAGCAAAAGCCTACAAGAATATGAGCTAATGATCAAGAGCTCACTGAAGTGCTGACTATCTCCTCAAGAAACCAAACACTCTTCTTTGCTACTGTACATGTAACTTCTAAGCCAAAATTATGCTTGAGACCGAGTTTCTCTCATTGTCTGTCCCTTTGAGGAGCATTTTGGAGTAAAAGCTTACAAGAATTTGAGCTAATGCTCGAGTGCTCAGTGAAGAGCTGACCATGGTCTATGTCCCAAGAAGCCGAGCACTTCCTACCATACCATGCCATGCCAAGCCAAAGACAAAGCTAAGCTCTTTTCCCCCATAGACGACACAAGGACACTGTGCAGGATGATACTTTAACTTACGTCTTGGGCAGTTGGGACCAACGACACTGTCACCACTCCTGAACGGTTGAACAACCCTCGTCCACGGTTGGCTATGAGCGGGTATCCGATTTCGACCAACTCTGGGCTGGTTTCGTTTGAAAACGTGGAGAATATCCCTCTTCTCGCGCTGGTCTCGCAGTTTCCCGTCCGTTTGAAAAGCCTGGCGCACATCGCCCTCGTATTTATATAGGGTGGGAGACTCCCAAGATGGCCGCCCATAGCCTAGCTGGCATTCGCACATGCCTGCAGTCCCCCCACCCCTCCCCCATTAAGCTCTCTTCC
>JAQGAF010002979.1:0-19619 GCA_034687865.1 Kryphioiulus occultus
ATGTTTAGAAATCTTGATGGAATATTTGTTTGGAAATCTTGACAAATGTTTAGAAATCTTGAAGGAATAATTGTTTGAATATCCTGAAGAATAAATATTTGGAAATCTTGAAGGAATAAACATTTGGAAATCTTGATGGAATATTTGTTTGGAAATCTTGACAAATGTTTAGAAATCTTGATGGAATATTTGTTTGGAAATCTTGACAAATGTTTAGAAATCTTGAAGGAATAATTGTTTGGGAATCATGAAGAATATATATTTGAAACATATCTAAAAATGTTGAAGAATGTTTGGAAATCTTGAATAATAAATATTGGGAAATCTTAAGCATAAATATTTGGAAATCTTGAAGGAATAATATTTGGAAATCGTAAGAATAAATATTTAGAAATCTTGAAAAAATAAACGTTTGGAAATCTTGACAAATGTTTAGAAATCTTGAAGAAAATAAACATTTGGAAACCTTAAAATATTGGTAAAACATACCCCTAAAATCCACGACATTATACTGATATAGTGTCGAAATGACGCCAATTGCATACATTTGAAACAGCAATGACGTCAACAGGACAAATATGACGTATAAATGGCGTCAGTTTTGCGGGTATGCAACCTAGGTTAGTATTCATGTAGGCTCTAATACCAAACAGAACCAATTAACGATTTTTAAAAACGTTTTTTGTGCCTAAGGTCTAAAAGCGAAGTTAACTGCTAAACAACCGAGCACCGAAATAATCAAGTATTTCGTTTCGTCGTCAAAATAATATTTACTTAATCAAAGTTTGTCGAATTCATCTGAAAGTCTAACTGAATTTGCTACGTGCAGCGCCAGGCAAAATGTTAATGAGATTGACATAAAATATCAATTGAACTAGCAAACGTAAGAATTGCGAGGCAAAAGCAATTTTCTCTGTTGTTCTAAGGGCCTCAAACGCAGAAAAAATTATAAAAAATCGAGTCATAAGACAGAAATGATTAATTCAAAACATGGCTGGAAGATGAAATTTCATTAAGATGTTTGCGAGGACGAGCCGCAGGAACCTGGAGGATTTATGGCGGCATATTGTTGTTTTTTTTCACCCACGAAAACTAGGTGGATAACGGCGCATTTGCATATTTCATTGCTCGAGACGAGCTATGTAATAACGCAAAATGGCAAAAAAATATCCCCAAATTAATTAATCCTGAATGACATCGTGAAATTAATTCGGATTAAAATTTCAGCCCGTGTGCCATCGTGGATAAAACATAAGCGAGCGTATATTTCAGTTGTTATAAACTAAGTTTAATGCGCAGTGAACATAACTAAGATTACTTGACACGAGTAACTTCCTGAAAAAAAAGTGCAGCTACAGCGTTACTAAATCTGGATTTGTAAATGAGTCACAGAGGGTCTCAAGAAACTTCTAAAATGTACGCAGAATGTGTTGACTATACTTGAAACTCTATTATAAATTATTTCAACATGGTTCTAACATTTTGTTTACAATTACAAATTTAAAAAAAAATTACAATCCCAATAAGTAGCAAAAATTGAATTTGTCTCCTATGTGTCTCCTAAGTGTTAAACTACTGTATGTACTGTATGTTGGGCGTCTCCATTATCAGTTTTAATTTAATTAATTTATTTTGTTTAAATCCATTCAATAGAAGTACAAACGTACACATGAACAAGTGATACAATGTATCCAAATGGCGCGTAGTTTTGAAGGCATGTTTATCTAAATGACGTCATTTCGTTACCACCTTTGTTCAGATGACGTTATTTTGATGCTGTTACTCAATGTTTATTTAATGTCAACACAACCTTAGGGCAAATTGTGTAGTTTTGATACTGACTCCAAATTACGTAATTTTGAAGGCATATTTATATATCAAAAGGACGTAATTTCGTAAATCTTTGTCCAAATGACGTAATTTCGACACATCTTAGTCCAATAGACGTCATTTCAACACAATCTTAGTCCGTCATTTCAGCACAATCTTTAACCAAATGACGTAATTTCGACAAAATCTTCATCAAAATTACGTCATTTCGACACATCTTAGTCCAAATGACGTCATTTCAAACATCTTAGTCCAAATAACGTCATTTCGACACAATCTTAGTCCAAATGACGTCATTTCAAACATCTTAGTCCAAATGACGTCATTTCAAACATCTTAGTCCAAATGACATCATTTCGACACAATCTTAGTCCAAATGACGTCATTTCGACACACCTTAGTCCAAATGACGTCATTTCAAACATCTTAGTCCAAATAACGTCATTTCGACACAATCTTAGTCCAAATGACATCATTTCGACACAATCTTAGTCCAAATGACATCATTTCGACACAATCTTAGTCCAAATGACGTCATTTCAAACATCTTATTCCAAATGACGTCATTTCGAAACAATCTTAGTCCAAATGACGTCATTTCGACAAAATCTTAATCAAAATGACGTCATTTCGACACGATCTTAGTACAAATGAAATGTGCTTGGCACAATCGTAATACAAGTGACGTCATTTCGGCACAATCCTTAAACCAAATAATGTCATTTCGACACAGCATGTTTTTGGCACAATCTTAGTCCAAATGAGTTAATGCCAACGTCAGGTTTGTCAAAATTGAAGCTGTTAAAAGCCATTTTGCACAAATGACGCTTTACACAACCAAATGTTTATCCCAGTGACATGATCATGCGAAACTGAAGCGTGTACATGAATTTGATACACAAATGTATGAAACCCTTTCGTGGATCCTAACAAACATAATAACTTTGGCCCCCCAGCGCCCCCTTCTGGCTCCCCTAGAGCTTTTATTTGAGCTCCAGTTAATAGCGTATTAATTACCCGAAAATAATTCATGAAGTAATGGCTTAATAACAGCGTTTTCACGTCCACCAGAAACGTTAAACTCTCGCCAACCAGGATTGTAAACAACCTGTTATTTTCGACACTGAAACCGAGCGGGCTGCAGCTGCGCAAAATGTTGGAAATTATGTTTATGCACTCTCTAATTTGCATAATTCATGTATTTTACCAGGCTTAATTAGAGTAGTTTGCCTCTCGTAACACCCACGTGATTTATAACGAAATGACATTCGTTGCAACGTTGGGAACGTGCATACGTACGAATTTGCCTACATATATGATTAAGATAAATTGCTCAAAAATCGGAAAAAGGCACCAACAAACTACATGTATTGGGGTATCGTTTTCATGAACCAAATTACAAATTTGCATTTGATGTCTCAATTTAAACTACGTGAATATTAAAGTTCCATAAAAAACATGCTAGGCTGTATTTCAAGTTCCTAAAATCATATTATCTTATTCTAATTTATACCTTTATAACGTTTTCTGAAATCATACCATACTGAATTCAAGATTTCTAAGATTTTCTTAAAATACATGTACATGTAACTTTAGTTGTCATAAATATGACATTGTACAATAGTGGAAAAATGTTAACGTAATTATAAAAATGATTAAGGTTCCTTATATACAATGTGTACCAACATTATACGATATTATACCGGTACATGTAGTTTCGTAAAATATGCCATTCTGAATTTAAGATCTTTAAGATTTTCTTAACATGTTTTCAGAAAACTTTATTACGTCGTAATAAAGTATAACTGTGGAAAAATGTTAACGTAGTTCTAAAAAAATGCTTAAGGTACTTAATACATGTAATACATGTTTTCAGAAAACTTTATTGTGTCGTAAATATAACATAGTAAAGCTTTCAGGAAACATGCCTTTTACAGACATTGATTTAAGATTTCTAAGATTTTCTCCATATAATTGTTGAAAAAGGTTAACGTAGTTCTAAAAAATGCTTAAGGTATTTAATATATGTAATACATGTTTTCAGAAAACTTTATTGTGAAGTAAATATAACATAGTAAAGTTTTCAGGAAACATGCCTTTACAGACGTTGATTTAAGATTTCTAACATTTTCTCTATATAATTGTGGAAAAATGTTAACGTAGTTCTAAAAAATGCTTAAGGTACTTAATACATGTATATACGAAATATGCAAATTTATTTTTCCTAAAAATATACCATATTATACCTGTACGTATGATTTCTTAAAATATGCCATTCGGAATTTAAGATCTCTGATTTTCTTAACATATTAAGTTTTTTAAAAAAATATTTGTTCACACATGTGCTAACACAGTTTAGGTTGCTGAAAGTATAGCGAATATGTCATATTTAATTTCCACAAAATATGCCATATTTAATCGCACTAAAATACACATCAAATACCGGTACATACATTGATAACCAAATATTCATTGCCTAGACATAGGGTAATCGGTTTTCTCATGTCTGTAATAGACGCGTTTTCGGGCTCTAGAGGGCGCTCGGAGCATGGCGCCATTGCTTCGTCTGCCATAGCAATCCCCTCGTTTCTCTCAGGCGCATTTCGTCGAGATAAGGCCCGAAAATGGGGTGAAATTGGTGGAAACTGGATAAACACGAAGCGCAGACACTCAGTAAGTGAAGTAGAAGGCAAAGGCAGCCAATCGATAGCACGGATAAAAGGACGGAATCGAGTGCTTTTCCTTCAAAAACCATGCAGGCTTCTGCTCTCATCTCCAAATGAGATTTCAATGTTATTTTCGGCTCTGAAACACAAACTCTTCTAATCATTGTTTCGATGGCTTTTCAGGGAAAAAATGCCAAATTTTACGATGGATTTTTTCGCGTCTCGTTTCGCTTCGTCCTCTGGGGCTGCAAGGCAAACAGTTCTCGAAACACAAAAACGAAAATAACATCATCTTAAAATTAATGATTTTTTCCCTCCCTGATGTTTCTGATGCTACTGCTGCTGCTGTCCCGAATTCACTGCCAAGAATCTTTATTACGAAGTTCATAAAAAGGACCATGATGAGGTTAGACGTGCCACGAATTAATGCCAAACAAGGGCGAAAAACGCAGGGGTGTACAGGGTGCTTCGCGAGTCTATTAACCGGTTCGTTTAGCTTTTTCGCGAATATAATCAACCTAAATAATGGGATTGGTGTGACTTTGGATCCCTCCTATATTTATTTATTTTTTGCATATTTGTATGAAAAAATTCCTATAACGATGTAACACTTCGTGCTTATGGTTTGAGTACAAAAATAAATCTGCAGAATTACGATTTTGATCTGGTCAAAAATATATTCTTTAGTTGGGAAACATTCAAGCAGTTGGTTATAACAAAATGTTGATTTCAAGACCCTCTTCCATAATCCCTGTGTTATTTATTCGTCAACATGACATCATCACTATTCGAAAACAAATTGGAATTGAGTAAAACTTTCAACAAACTAAACTTTAAAATGCTTTGCCCATCACACAAAGTACATTTTAAAAAATCACAACTGGCAAAACTGGATGATTAACGAAGGTTTTAACCACATTTTTTACAACAGAAAAACTAAAACATTTGTTTGCAAGAACTTGCAACCCCCAGAATTCTCATAATTTGTCCAAACCTTTCCCCAAGAAGATAACATCACTCTTAAGACCCCTGAAATTATAATTTTTGCACTTATCCAAATATACCATTAATCAAAAAATTTCCAATTTATACTACATGGAGATGTGACAAATTACTCACCCTGTACAATTGTAATCATAGATTTATTATCAGAAACTATAATTTTATGTACTTATCCAAATATACCATTAATCAAAAAATTGCCAATTATAAAACATATAGATGTGACAAATCACCCACCCTGTACATGCAAGAAGTTTTGTCGAAATTAGCTACATTTATCAAATTTTAAGCAACCACAACAAGGGTACCTAGGTACCATGGTAGTCGTTTTAGCTAAAATGTATCAAATATTAGTTTTCAAACTAGTGACGCCAGCGCCATTTTTTTGCATCTTGAATGTCTCACTTTGGGGCACCCTGTAGCTGCCATTTCCTCTTTCTATCTCACTCTAAACTACATATTGCTTTTTGGAAACACTGTCAGAATTTCATTTACAAGCTCTGGCAAAAATGGATATTTTTATGTGCGCCTTTTTCGAAATTTGTTGTGATTTCCAAGTTGTTTTCCAAGTGAGTTTTGGCACACCCTGTAGCCAAGTGCATTACCCTTTCTGGAAGCAAAAAATTGCACTTCCGTTTTCCGGTTGGAAATGCATAGCAATCAGATTTTTTACGACGTAAAGTTTGGTAAGTGCAGCAAATATTAAAAGTGCATCAATTTAACCAAAAAAAAATAAGTTAAGTACATCAAAATTTTTTATGAAAAAGCATAGAGCTGGTTGACCTGCTTTTATAGTCAGTAGGCTGTTATCCACGATAACATCTCGAGCACGATAACGTAAACTGAGTTGTTACGATCCTAACCAAAAGACAATTTATACTTTTCCGTTTCCCTCTTTCCAGAGAATATAAACTTTTAATTAAATAGTAAAAGCGCAATTCTGCAGATTTCATGCGTCCTGGAGCAATATGGCGGAATCGCCATATGTGCATTTTATAAAACGTTCCAACTATTTAATTGATGTTTTACTTCGATGCGAATACGGTTTGCCATATTTTATGAGACACTAAAACGCATGGCTCGTTTATAGCTTAATTCGCTTAAAGGCGAAGCTAGTAAACATGGGAAAAATGCATTGATCGCAATGTTATATCGTGTGTGGAGCCACAGCGTTTCAGAGAGGCGCCGTCTACCAACTTACTAACATAATTAGTTATATTATACAGCCCTGTCTTTTGAGTGATGTGTGGTTCAGCGGCCGGATTCTCGAAGGATTTGCGTGCAGGCATATTCGCGAATTGCCCAAAAATGCATAATCCAAAAATGAATATTTTATTTGAAAATTTAGTGTTCATCATTTTTCGTTATTTTATGAAATTTGTTTTGGGGCTTTGCACAAATTTTGCAGTTATTCCTGTTGTATTGATTTGATCATCATTTAGAAAATGATTTTTCAAGTTAAGAAATCATTTTTCAAAGTGTCTTCAAAATTGACCTTCAATCGAACTTTTCCTCATCCACAATTTTTCATTGTATTTCTTGTAAATGTAATAATTTGTCACGTTAAATTTTAGTTTTGCAAAACATGATATTCAATGAATTCATTCGCAATTCATTGCCCAAAAGCGCATAATTCAAAAATGAATATTTTATTTGAAAATTGGGCCAGCCTTCATCATTTTTCGCTTTTTTATGAAATTATTTTTGGGCTTAGATAAATTTTGCAGTTATTCTTGTTGTATTGAGTTGACCATCAATTTTACATTATGGTTTTTCCAAGTTAAAAAATATCCTTTTCCAAAATACATGTATGTCGTCACAAATTGACCTTCAAACAAAGTTTTTCTCATTCTGTAATTTTTCATTGTAATACTTATAAATATAATTATTTCTTACATTAAATTTTATTTTTGCAAAACAGGATATTCAATGAATTCATTCGCAATTCATTGCCCAAAAATGCATAATCCAAAAATGAATAGTTAATTTAAAAATTAGGTCAGCTTTCATCATTTTTCGTCTTTTTATGAAATTAGTTTTGGCTTAGATCAATTTTGGTTTAGATCCATTTTTCGAACTGATTTTTCAAGTCAAAAAATTTTATTTTAAAAAATGTCTTCAAAAATTGACCTTCAACCAAACATTTCTTCATCCGTAATTTTATTTGTATTTCTAATAAAAGGAAGCATTTCTCACATTAAATTTTATTTTTTGCAAATTCATTCGCAAGTTGTCTTTACAGATGATATTGGCCTTTGCGTGTACAGGGAGCCGATATTATTATCAAAACTTTTGCTAATTTTTTTCTGCTGTTATACAAATACTAACAAAATGCGTCTATTGAAAATTGTTCCAGCCTTCATCATTTTTCGTTATTTTTTATAAAATTGGTTTTGGGGCTTCGCATAATTTTGCAATATTATTGTTGTATTGATGTGGCGATCATTTTGCAAAATGAGTTTTCCAAGTTGAAAAAATCATTTTCCAAAATACATGTATGTCATCATAAATTGACCTTCAATCGAACTTTTCCTCACCTGCAATTTTTCATTGTATTTCTTATAAAAGTACTCTAATCTCACATAAAATTTTATTTTTACAAAACACGATGTTCAATGAATTCATTTGCAAGTTGTCTTTACATATATTGACTTTTGAGTACACAGGGTGTCGGATAATATTACCAAAACTACATAATTTTCTGCTGTTATAAAAATGCGTTTAAAATGAGAGTCGCGTTTTATAAAAAGCAAGCCTAATAACATAATTGATAACATTTCGTAATATTTATAACCTTGACTCGTTTCGGGCTATAAAAATTATGCTTTTCCCTCAGAACACAAAGGCTTGCAGTGATTGCCAACGTCAAGGGGTAACCGTGCCCTTAAAGTTGGCAATCTCTACACACATTTGTGTTTTGAGGGAAAATCCTCATCTTTTACTAAATTTTCTCATATTTATCATCTTGACTCGTTTCAGGCTCTAATAATGGTGCAAACGAAATAAATAATACTGTCATGTTAGCAAGCAAAATATTTCTTTACAATATGTGAAGGGTAAAATGCTCTTTTCCACTGTAAGCTTCAAACTGAGGAAGAATGATGACACATTTGAAAGGATGTCAGAAATCACTATATTGTTAGGACTTTGAATGCAATGTTGCCACCTTGTTGTTACGGTGGTGGTCAACAACATGCATCATTTATAAATTGAATTTCAAACAGCTTAAGGCTATCCTTTGAAAGTGCATCGTGTCAAATAGCAAACGAAAACAGGATCTTGTACCAGAATGTTTCTATTTTAAGTTTGCGATGCCTGTTGGTGACAGCAGGTGGCAGCACCACAGGCAACACGTTGAGATGAAAACGAATAAGGTTAAGGGTGGTGGACAGTGATGTTTCCCAAGGTCCCCACCCTTTCCACCCACATCTAATGCAATATCCTGACCGTTCAGTGGCTCCTCTAATAACCGATCCCTAACATGCATAAAACAGTATTTGTCAAGTGCATAAATATGTTTTATAGTCGCTCATTTCCGCTTTTATTGGATCGCCCCATTCCCCGCTCTCAATCACTTCTTCCCAAAGATTAACTGCAAATTAGAAACTGGCTCGCGTTTATTAGCCTCTCGTGAAAACTGCTATTAAAGATGGGACTAATCTATCTTTATGCACACTATCAGCCTACTAATTAGGCTAACGCCCACCTTTATAGATGCTAAGTCACTCATTTCCATCAGCATGGATGGCTTGAACGTGTCGAAAATGGTCCGTTTTGCTAAAATCTTGTTGGTCCTAAACAACACACTTCGAAAGTGGTGCCATCTAGTGAGGAAATTTCATTCGACACCCCACACCACCTAAATTGCTTCTTAGTTTTACTTTATGGTTTCGTTAAATGGGTATTGAAAATGACCCAAGCTATTGAAGTGGTATGTCATTTTTGACCAAAGGGGTCATTGGCCTACTAGTAGGTCGTAGCAACCCAGTAAACGATAAGTGCCATTCGAGTTGGAGTGACTTGTCATGTTTTTGGACTCTAAAATGTTGTTTTTCCATCAAAACTTGGGTTTGCAGTGATTGGCAACTTTTAGGAGCAAGATAGCCTCATACGTAATGTATGAAATGGACAGTTGTTAATATAACGAAAGTATAGTGGCTTAATTTATACGGATGTAATATATGGTGCATAAAGTAAATGATAAATGCCATTCAGATTTAATGCTTTTCCCTCACAATTAGTCCCAATGGTTTTCAAAGATTATCAGTTATTCTCTTGTATTTGATGAATTATTCAATTGTTCAAAAGCTGGAAGTTGGTCAACTATCCTTTTATTCTATTGGCTCTTAATAAATGATCCAATATTTTCATTTTTATTTTATGAATTATCCTACTGTTGAATTATCCATATAAGCATTTGAACATTCTCTTATTCAATGTTATAACTGTGCATATTAATCTAGATCAACCATTTATATATTTTCAAATTAAAACCACATTTCTACTGTGAATTATTTGTAAAATTATAAATTTATTCATATACATTTCATTGGCATTAAAGTTTAATTTTCAGTTTTTTTTAATAAATGCATACAATGTGTAATACGAAAATGGTTGTTGTTATTTATGTTTCCTTTAGGATATATGGAATATTAAGAATATAGAACATGAACATTCATGGATTATGATATTGGACAGTGTAGCCATTGGCTGACAATTAAGCCATTGGATTACAAGAAAATTGAGCCATTGTAACAATCCAATTGGCGAATAGTCTAATCACATATTAAACCATAGCATAGTTCACCCAATGGTTTGAACTGATCAATTGCACAATTAGATAGAAAAGCATCATTCTTAGAGCCAGAAACCAGCCCAGTTGATAAATATCTCGAAACTTTACTCAGCCTATAGGTTTGCACTGTTAAAAGCAGACGCCCCTTGTCTGCAAGGTGCAATTGAATAATTGTTGATAAGCCAACAATTGAATTAATAACGAAAATAATGACTATCATAAATTGTTAAATTCATATTTAGCCACTTAACATAGTTAATGGGCGCCTAGCATTTGCATGCATCTTTCGAGTGGTCTGATTACATCCAGGAAATTTCGACATTAATCAAAGTTGGAGTTACATTTCAGCTCCAATGCCTGTTTTTGAAAGTTAAATCAGCTCCAAGAATTCAGCGAATTTCTGAATCTCAGGTTACGGGTTAATTAATCAGTGCCTGCTCTGCTTTTCCAATAACACGACGGGTAGAGATTAATGGCTGTCAGATTAGGGCTGGGCAGAGAGGATTAAATGAAGCCGGATCACGAATAAACATGACCAATAATGTGTTGGGCACTTTCGTTTGGTCGCTAACACGAGGAGATTTGATGAAAAGGCGAAGAGGTCAAAGGAACCTTAATGCAAACACCGAAAGGGTGACTTAGTCACAAAATGGAGAACCAATGACATACAGGCAAATGTTCCTCGATGTGTTGCATTGTAATCAGTAATGGAATTTGGATTTAATTCATTCAATATTTCTAGAAATTCATTTCAAGCCTTTTATTACATTTAATTTTTGGCTTCATGTTATTCCCAAACTATTGGGATACTGGTAGCTGAGAATGTTTTAAATTTCTACCTTCATTTGGTTCTTTTATATTGTTTTTGATGTCACACTTAAGGTTGAATTCAGTCTTAATTTTACCTATTAAATTGTGTTGAAGATATTTGATTATAAGTTGGATTTCAGTGTTGCATGAAGGCTGTTTCGTTAATATTTTGTATTTGGTGAAATTGTAGCCAAGCTGAAATTTTAGCCAATTATTTCCATAATCTTCATAATTCCAGTATAGTTTCAAAGTTGTTCCCTGGTCATGCTGGAAATTCACATACGTAATAACATAATCTTGCAATGACTATTTCCATAACATTTACAATTTGATTTTGCTTTTGATGGGTCACATTAGTTTGACTTCATCCTTGAATGCGGGCTTTTAGATCACATTTTATTTTTTATTTCAAATTTCAGCCATACTGTTAGTATTTCCATAATTCCATTGCTCCATAATGCTCCATTGCTCCATTGCTCCGTTGCTATTTCCATAATATCCACATTGGTTGATTTTATTTAAGATTGATCACATCAGTTTGATTTAATTTGGTCATTAGTTTCTTTTAGATGTTAAACTGTAGATAAATTTGATTTGAGCCTCGACTATTGGCTATGTAAATAATAATTAATTTTTCGTCAAATTTTAGCCATGCAATATTGTTTCGTAATCTCCATAATTCCATTATACTCCATAGCTCCATTATGTTGCAAATACCGTTTCCACAATATCCATAATCCAATATATGGTGGACTTAAAGGCCATAATTTCACGATTTTGCAATTACTATTTCTATAATAGCCACATTATTTGATTTTGTTTAAGATTGATCACATTAGTTTGATTTAATTTGGTCGTTAGTTTGTTTTAGCTGTTATACTGTTGACAAATTTGATCTGAGCTTCGAATTTGGGCTATTTATATAATATTTAATTTTAGTCACATTTTTGGCCATGCAATATTGTTTCGTAATCTCCATAATTCCATTATACTCCATAGCTCCATAATTTTGCAATTACTATTTCCACAATCCCATGTATGGTTGACTTAAAGGCCATAATTTCACGATTTTGCAGTGACTATCTTCTTAACATCCACGTTATTTGATTTTGTTTAAGATTGATCACATTAACTTGATTTAATTTGGTCGTTAGTTTGTTTTAGATGTTATACTGTTTACAAATTTGATCTGATCTTCGAATTTGGGCAATTTAGATAATATTTAATTTTAAGTCAAATTCTAGCCATGCAATATTGTTTCCATAATGCCATTATACTCCGTTGCTCTATTATACCCCATAGCTCCATGATTTTGCAATTATTATTTCCACAATATCCTTAATCCCATGCATGGTCGTATTAAAGACCATAATTTCACGCTATACAGTGTTTGTACCATGGAGCATTTTGTCATTTGGGGGTCGAATTTGGACCATTTTGATAATATCGTAGATATTTTGGACAATTTTGACGGATTACACTCCAGTGTCCATCCACATATTTCTCATTGTTGTTGTTTCTCCGTTGTTGCCTTTCGACCAATTTGCCCAATGGATTGTTGGCCAGTCTGGCTGCAATTTTCTCACCATGAAATTGGCGAAGATCGAAAGCGAGTCTTCATCCTATGTGGTCCATTTTTCTTCTTCTTCTTCTTCTTCTTCTTCATCTTCTGCTTCGATATCATATTTAATCTCGAGAGGATAGAAAGTAATTTGCCGTCTTGTCTATCACGAGAGAGTGGCCGGTAATTAAGGGGGGCAATACTCACCCCTGACCCCCAGCATCCTTTAATCCACCCATCTTTAACACTTGCCCATTGGTCAACACAGAGGCCTCGTTTTGCCCTATATCACTATGTATTTTTTTCCTTCCTTCTCTATCCAGTTTTTTTTTGTTCATTATGTTTGCTGCGGCGATTATGATTTCATTATCTCGATAATTGTGGCCCATATTTCATATAAAAATACTGAAGACCTGGCATCCTTCGGCTTCCAAAAGACGCAGTTTTCCTCGCTATTAAGATTAGATTTGAAAAATATACGTTTGCTAGCGAGGCTATAAAATTTGATCGTTTCAAATTTTATGACCCATCTTGATATCGCCGCAAACACAAACATAGACGTGCACGGATTTAGCGAGTATTTTGGCTTACCAAGATTATCTGGAAGGTTTAAATCACGTATTGCGGAACGATCGTAAAAAGACAAATTTTTGCCAAGTAAATATCTCTTTGTGACGTCACACTTGTAGCCAAAACTTTCCTTGAAAATAACACCCGCAGTGATCATCAACAGAGCTTAAGTACTTGAAAGTCACTAGTTTAAAGTTAAGTCGTAAAAGTTGTTGAAAAGTTATAAAATAGCATTAGGGTCACAATTTCGATGACTTAATGTGATGACTTTGGAAACTGTTAATCGATAACTGTAGACTGGACATTAAAAATAAAATAAAATTATAATTATAATACTTAATGCATTTAAAAAAAACTGTTTCTTGCATTGTTAACGTTATTTAAATTGCTTTCGAACACGATATGCCGAGTCATTAAAAAATTTTGTTTTTGAAATTTTTGAAATTGCACCGGAAAAATTTCATAATATATCAAAGTAAATTGCTTATCTATCGAGCATTTATGTATCAATATTATAGTATATTAATATTTAATAACGAACGAAATTTGCGTATTTTTGCCAGGTATTGTTATTTGAGCCAACGAAGAAGATTTTTAATTCTCGTATTTGCGAAATTGCAATAGAATAATCAGAGTAATATCAGCTAGTGTAACCACTAAATATATGTTATTTCGCAATAAAAAGTTAAAAATGTTAAATATTTACTTTAATTCACCACTATATCTAAATATACATCGAAAATACATTAATTTATATAACTTGTATTTCTCTCAATATATAATTTTATAATATACTTATAAATAATGCGTAAATATAAATTAAACATGAAATTTAAATTAAATTAAAATTTATATTCCTTCCAACTGTATTCAGTCGAAAAAGTAAAATACCTACAAAATACGTTAAAAACCTAAATTTAGAAACTATTTTTATTTATGCATAAAAATTGTTTATCCATCAAAAAACATGTGAGTAAATATACGTTGCCGAGTATATTGACTTATCACGTTATATAAATATAGCTTGTGATTACTCTCAATATATAATTTTTCTAACAATTTTTCCTGTCAAGGTAATACATTTTTATGGCATAAATATTTTATTTGTAAACTGTAATTTCACTTAAAAGATGATTTTTAAAACGGAGATGTAGTGGCGAATTAAAGTAAATATTTAACATTTTTAACTTTTTATTGCCAATTAACATATATTTAGCGGTCAGACTAGCTGATATTACTCAGATTGTGCTAATGCAATTTCGCAAATACTAGAATTAAAAATTTGCTTCGTTGGCTCAAATAACAATACCGGGCAAAAATACGCAAATTTCACTCGTTTGAATGCAGTTCAACTTCGCAATTTCGCTATAAATTTTGCGATTAAGTGACGAAAATGGCGGTTTCAAAGTTGCATATTCCCCCTATCTAAATCCCATGGCTCGGGCAAATAAAATGTAAAAATATAGCGATGATATGGCAAACGCTTAGCAGAAATGGCAAAAAAATTCAGAAAATATTTTGGCAAACGCTTTATATTCGGTATATGGCCCAGCATAAATAATTGCGTTTTCTCATGAAGGCTTTTGTGGAGGGAAATCTATTAGGGCGGCCATTTTGAATGATTCCACTATGGATTTCAAGGTAGGGGATGGAAGTCCCCCTTTGTCTACCTAGACGAAATGCAGACACTGGAAATCAATCAGAAATGGAGGGGAAAACAAGCTCGTAAATAACACCCAACGATAATCCTGTCTTATTTTCGGACTCAAATACATGTACTCGCTTGGATCCAGTTAACTCGTTCATTGCTTCGAGGAATATCGAAAGTGAAGTCATTAGGAAGGCTGCTTCAAATTAAAATTAAAATGAAAACGATACATTTTATGGATGCCACGAGGGGCTCTTCCATAAAGCTAGTCAAGAAATTTTGAGGTCACTTTCACTGGATAATGACGACGATAAACTTACTCTAAAGATGCTAAAATTTGAATTAAATGCTAAATTTCAAAAGGTTTCTTATTGACTGCTCTATCCCACGTGGAAAGAAAATGCATTGCGAATTGTAAGATATATTGCAAATGCATTGGTCGTTTTAAACCACAACACGAAATACTTTTGGTAATGTAAACAATAATGCAATATACTGACTTGTGTATTTCACGATGTATTGAAAAGTGCATACTTAAAAAATATAAGTGTGCAGGATTGAATTGAATGGAATTGATGTAGTTTTGAATTTTAAACTTTATTTCATTGCCAGTTCTAATTCATTTATTGAATAATTTTGATGATTTTTAAATTCAGAATTGCGATTTTTATAAACCTTGCAATTATGAAATATAGTAATTAAGGCTTTTGACATTTTACAATGCATGGAATATAATTTGCAACATACATTCTTCAATGCAAACTGAATACATTACATTATGCAATACACAACATATTCTTCAATGCATACGAACTAAACTTATATTTTATTGTGCATTTGCAACATACCTTGTACATTCCATAATGCATTACAAATTGCTTAAAACACGCTTTAAAATACATTCGGAAAAACATTTTCAAATATATTTGTCAATATAGTTTGAAACTAAATTTTCCTCGATCTACAGTAATTTTAAAATGTTTTTTCCAATGCATGTCTTATAATTCATTTCCACATGCATTACCATTACATGTGGGAAGGGGTCGTCCATGATGCCTGACACTTCATTATCGTGTATTAAACACGTTTATTTCATTAGGCCATAAAGATCAATATGTTGACATGTTATTCGAAGTCGGCCATTTTAGGGTTATTCAAGATGGTCGTCATCTATCGAAAGTATTTTGCATTCAATCTTCCATGGATGGTTAAAAAATCGTGCCAACGAATCTGAACTTCATAATTCCCTCCTTACTTGAGTATTGATGGCCATATATGGATCAAGGCTTTAATTCGTTTAGTTTTTAATTTTAAACCCTATTGGAATTAATCAAAAATAAGCATTGATTGCTGAAGCTTTTTGTGTCAAGTTGATAAAGTTGTGAATTTAACATTACGTTAGTGAACCAGTAAATAGTGTTGAAGTTGATGTTGGAAACGTGTTAAAATATTTAGAACTTTCTCAGGGTTTTATAAAATACGTTGTTTTTGACATTTCGATAATTTTTATTTGCAATCGAAAGCAAAAACATGTTAAATTGATACAAAAGTGGTCGATTTTTGGGAACACAAATTGAAAACTTGTGCAAAATTACTACAAAAGCAGTTATCGAGTATCTCAAAAAGGGATACCACACAAATAACATCCAGGTAGTATGAAAAAGCAAAGTGCAAATGTCACGTAAAATATGTTTTCAACAATCACAATATCAACATGTTATTTTCAACGATGACCAACTAAAATAGCCAATCAATTACGTTTGGGTAAAGCACATGTACGATCGTCGATAATGAGGTTTGTGTATGCCAAACTTTTGGCATTTAATAAATATTTCAATAAGTCATGAAATTTAGTCATGTAAAACTGCATGCTTTCTTACAAACTCTTGGGTTTAAAAAATAAATTCAATAGTTTGAATATTGTTGTGTACTTTGCTTTAAATTCAAATTCGAGAAACGATATAGATTTATGTTGTTATTACAAATTGATTTGGTTGTGACGTGTTAAAGCATTTTGAACATTTTCCGGTTTTTTTGCACGCAAAATACTTGTTTCTGACTTGAGGATAATATTTTTACCGGAATTGCAAACGGAAGCAAAGATAGCCGATGTTTTCGGAACAGAATAAGAAAACTATCAAAATCATTGGTAACCGTTTTGTAGCAAAATCACGAATTTCGAACAGAAATTCAAAACTTTAACAAACTAAAATGTACCAAATATCTATTTAAATAAAAAAATGTGATGCCTCGCAAATAACCCAGTAATGCAAGACACACAAGTCGAAGCAATGTTATTTTTATAGTAAAAAACACGATTTCTTTTATACTAACTAGAAGGTTTCTTGAAATTGATAGCAATGACAATTGACACTGAAGCAATGCAATTTAGGATCATATTTTCTGATTTCTTCGTTTTATAATTCGGCATTTTCGGTGTTAATACATTTTTTAAAATACAAAAATTTACCAAAAACACGTAGTTTAGTTACATCCTTCACGGGTAAAAACAGTTGTAAAAACCACCACCAATTTAGGTTCACATTTTCTGATTTCTTCGTTTCTGGACAAACCAATTATATCCAGAAACCGAGAACAGCTAAGTAACTAAAATTCAAGCTCGACTGAATTTCGCAAAAACCCACGTTTTATAATTCGCCATTTTCGGTGTTAATACATTTTTTAAAACACAAAAATTTACACAATAGACGTAGTTTAGTTACATCCTTCACGGGAAAAAAAAACAGTTGTAAAAACCACTACAAATTTAGGTTCACATTTTCTGATTTCTTCGTTTCTGGACAACTTAATTATACCCAAAAAACAGAGAACAGCTAAGTAGCTAAAATTCAAACTCGACTGAATTTCGCAAAAATCCACGTTTTATAATTCGCCTATTTCGGTGTTAATACATTTTTTAAAACCCAAAAATTTACCCAATAGTCGTAGTTTTGTTACATCCTTCACGGGGAAAAAACAGTTGTAAAACCCACTACAAATTTAGGTTCACATTTTCTGATTTCTTCGTTTCTGGACCACTTAATTACAGCCAAAAACAGAGAACAGCTAAGTAGCTAAAATTCAAGCTCGACTGAATTTCGCCAAAATCCACATTTGATAATTCGCCATTTTCGGTGTTAATACATTTTTTAAAACACAAAAATTTACCCAATAGTCGTAGTTTAGTTACATCCTTCACTGGGAAAAACAGTTGTAAAAACCACTACCAAATAAAATTCAAGCTCGACTGAATTTCGCAAAAATCCACATTTGATAATTCGCCATTTTCGGTGTTAATACATTTTTTAAAACACAAAAATTTACCCAATAGACGTAGTTTTGTTACATCCTTCACGGGGAAAATCAGTTGTAAAAACCACTAACAATTTAGGTTCACATTCTGATTTCTTCGTTTCTGGACAACTTAATTAAACCCAAAAACAGAGAACAGCTAAGTAGCTAAAATTCAAACTCGACTGAATTTTCCAAAAATTCACGTCGATATTAATACATTTTTTACACACATAAATTTACTCAAAAGTCGTAGTTCTGGTCAATCCTTCATGGGGAAAAAACAGTTGTAAAAAACCACTAACATTTTTGGCATGCAATTTTCCTAAATCCCCCAAAAAACCCCTTATTTACTCCGACCACTTGTAAGCGTTTGTGTCGTTTATGGTCGCCCCTCACCCGCCTATTTCTGGATACCATGGATATAAAAACGCCATGCATAGCGTGGTGTGTGTTCTTACCTCTGTAGAAAATTGCTAACAATAGCATCCATGTTGTCAACTGGCAGAGCGACATGTTATATCCGATTCATGAAAACGACTTCGTTTTGCCCCTCAGCTGGATGGGCGGCCTGGAGCCACGAAGGGTCCTCCATGGACGAACATGGGGTCGAAGGTCGAAGGTCGAGGTGGAAGCGAACACCCTCCTTCCCTCGCGATGGCAGGAGGAATGCTTCCAACGACGATGTGGATATTTCAATGTGTGTTTATGGTAGTGGAGGAGAGAAAGTAAAGTATACGAGGCTACTCGGTGGAAGCATCGGGGAGGGATCCGATCCGCCAGGATTTTATTGGATCGACATCAACGACGTCTGGCGGATGAGAATAGCGCCATCACGCTATACAGGGTGCTTTGGGGATGTCAGGTTCAGGGGACGTTCCAGTATTAGGTCATCGTCTGGTTGAGATTTGCGAGACGTTTCTGGTGCAGTGTTTGTTAAATAGAAAATTGAGAGGGTTTTGCGGAAAATCGTGTGAGATTTGCTAACATTGCGAGGGTTTTGTAGAAAATTGCGAGGATTTTGCTAAAATTGCGATGGTTTTGCAGAAAATTTGTGTGGGATTTGCTAAAATTGCGAGGGTTTTGTAGAAAATTGCGAGGGATTTGCAGAAGATTGTAAGGATTTTGCAGAAGCTTGGAGAAATTTTTTAGAAACTTGCGAGGATTTTGGAGACAAGTGTGTGGGTTTGGCTAAAATTGTGAGGATTTTGCAGAAAATTTTAAGGCGTTTGAAGAAAATTACAAGGATGTTGCATAAGATTGCGAGGATTTTGTAGAAAACTAAGGATTTTGTAGAAGATTTTAGGGATTTTGTAGAAACTTGCGAGGACTATGCAGAAAAGTGTATGGATATTCCATAAAATTGCGAGGATTTTGCAGAAAATTACAAGATGTAGCTAAAAATTGCACGTATTTTGTAGACAATTGCAAGTAGATTTGCAGAAG
>JAQGAF010002980.1:0-19619 GCA_034687865.1 Kryphioiulus occultus
AATTGTAAGTACGGCCATTGCAACGCGATGATGCTTGACGTTAATAAAGTAGATTTTATCTAAATGCAATTTAAGTCTGCATGGAAACTAAGTCATTGACAATAAACTGGGTATACGATATTCAATCGACTGAAAGGGTCGTCGACATTTCGTGCAGGATTTAATCCTTACTTTCTCAGTGATTCCTTACCGCTATTTCTGCAAAAACTAACTTGGGCCGCCATGTTTTCGTTCGACTCGTGCACCGGAAAGAACGAAAGCGCGCGCTGAATCGGAAGGCGGCGGCGGCGCCATCTAGCGTCCAAATTGGCAGACGCTCCTAAATGTCTATGAGGACGATGTGCTGCAAATAAAAATGTGAAAAAAAAAGGAATTAATCGATGAGCGGATAAATGATCGAAGAGAAAAGCTGGGAAAAAATAATCTGTTACGTACGAAACGTAAATAAATAAAAAAAAACCTAAATTACTACGTGCGAAGCGTGCGCAATCAAATAATAGCGTGTATGTAAATAGCGCAAAAACCAAATACGTCCATGGATTAGATATTTCTACGGAGCCTCAGGTGGGCCACACCTAAGATTTTTTTCTCAAAAACAACAGAGTCGCATTGTAATGTAAATTTGCAATTTGCAGTTGAAAAGCGTGACAGTGTTAACCAACATATTTATTTATACAAAATGCTTCGCAGACGGAAAATAAACTTTTCCAGGACTTAAATAACTTTAATTTTGTAATGAAAATATTCTGGTAAACGTTCACATTTTCAACACGCCCTACAACTTGCCTAGACAAATACTGTCTAAAATAATATCCTCTAAACAAATACAGTCTGAAGTTGTATACTCTATTAACAAATACCGTCTTAAGTGATATCCTCTCTCCACAAATATTGTCTAAAGTAATATCCTGGTGCTATCCCCTCTAAACAAATTCCGTCTGAAGTAATATTTGTAATGCTAATATGTTAATGTTAATTATCCCCTCTAAACAAGTACTGTCTAAAGTAATATGTTCCTCATATTGTGAAACAATGTCTTATGAAGTGTGACTATTCAGTTTTAACCTGTCGAAACAAATACTGACTATAATATTCTCTAAACAAATACCGTCTAAAGTAATATGTTCCTCAAGTTGTAAGGCAATGTCCTGTCGAAACAAAAACTGCCTAAATACCCTCTATAAACAAATACCGTCTAAAATAATAGGGTTACAAAAATGCCTTCTACAAAAACATCCCATCAAAACAAATACTGTAAAGTAATATTCCCACAAAACAAATAATTTCTACAATAATATCCCCTCAAACCAAATATACAGTAATAAGTTTATAATATTGTGAAACAATATAAACCATTACTGTCTAAAGTAATACCCTCTCTAAACAAATACCGTCTAAAGTAATATTCCCACAAAACAAATAATTTCTACAGTAATATCCCCTCAAAGAACCCTTTAAGAACCTATCTAAAGTGATATCCTCTCTCAACAAATATTGTCTAAAGTGATATCCCTCTAAACAAATTCCGTCTGAAGTAATATTTGAAATGTTCTCTAAACTTGCATTGAACACCGATCCCGAGGATATTACTTTAGACAGGTTCTAATGTAGATAAAATCCACTAGAAACGGCTTTGCGACTGGCTTCAGGAATAATTTAAAATGTTGAAAAATAAGGTGAATAATAGATGGTCCCAAGGGGCAAAATCTGGCGAAATTCGAGCACGCAAAATTGCGAGAGGGAGTTTTTATTCTCGACTGAAAATGCGAAAAGGATTCGAAATCAGTGATTGAAATTGCGGGGAACGCCCTGTACGGTCGAGGGTGCCAGCACCCTTGGGCACCCTTACGTTCGGGGGAGGAGCAAGGGGGATCCCTTTTTAAAAAAACGCCATGTAAAACACAGCGAAAATTAAGCACGAATTATTATTATTGTTGTTGTTATGTGGGGGTGGAGAGTACTGGACCCATTAAAACAAATGAGACCACAAATCGATTTTTAACACGGCGCACAATGCATTTTTTGCAAGTTTAAACGCGCCCCCTGGCGGCGTAATGATCGGTATGATTCTGTTTGAAACGCAGACACGGTGAATCAACGTGCACTGAACACGTACGTTTTGAATTAACGTGTTTACAACATTGACATTTAGAATAAACACGTTCGGAGTGAACGTTTGATTTGCATGGCTGGCAATGCATTTTTTGCAAGTTTAAAGACGATGCTTTTATGCAAATATCTGGATTAATTTACATTACTTCAACATTTGCAATATAATTTTTCAGCGCATACTCATTCGAATAAGAGATATTTTTGAAATTTTAATCTTACAAAAATATTTGAGAAAAATGCCACGCTATTTGGTAAGGTTTTTGGTTAATTAGAAACTGTCAGTTTTTAATAAAAGAATGTTTTCTCAAGAACTTTCCAATTATAGCTAAATATTTGAGACAAATATGTTATGCTATTTGATAACATTTTCTGTTAATTAGAAACTGGTAGTTTTTCATAAAATAGTCTTTTCTCAAGAACTTTCCAACTATAGCTAAATATTTGAGAAAAATATGCCACACTATTATTTATAATTTTTTTTGGTTAATTAGAAACTGTCAGTTTTTAATAAAATAATCTTTTCTCAAGAACTTTCCAAATAACTAAATATTTGAGAAAAATATGCTACGCTATTTGGTAACATTTTCGGTTAAATAGAAACTGGTAGTTTTTCATAAAATGCATTTGTCGTGTTAAAAACGTTCAAAGCCAGTCTTGGTCTGAATTAATCCACTGAACTATTTTCAACTTCTGACTAAATATTTGAGAAACATTTGCCACGCTAATAGGAAACTGGCAATTTTTCATAAAATAGTCTTTTCTTAAAAACTTTCCAACTTTTGACTAAATATGTTTGAGAATAAGATGGTAATGTTTTTGTTTGATTAGAAACTTGCAGTTTTTCATCAAATCTTTTCCCCAATTACGTGAAATTTTTTATTTTTTAATAAATTGGAAAAAAAACTGACTCGAGGGTATTAGCCAACGCCCCCTAGCGTCAGTATGTGTAATTTTTATGTACTTCAACAGTTCTTAATTAAGTCGATGATTTATTTTACTAATTGAAAACATGAAAACTCTTCACTCCCTTCATTATTTTCTCATTTGCACTAAATAGAAGGTCTGCCTTTTTTGGCGACTTTTGTTGCACCACTTTGGAGATTGACACTAATTTCGACTTAATCACAATAATTGGGCCTATTTCGGCTATTTTCTAATACAGATTGGATACGCGTGTGTCGCTTCTCCATTACGATGACGCCAGAGACACCTGGAGGGGAAAGCTAGTCCATTTTAGGCAGAATTTCATAAAGGATTACGTTTTTTTCCTCATTAGTTTAAATTAGGGGTAAGGAAGCCTAAATGCGTTAAACCCGTCGACCCAACGTAATTTGAATCCCTTCAATAGCTGCGAAAATTACGAAATGTGCTGGGTTTTTTTCTCGATTAAGATTTGGTTTTGGGTTAATTTATATGCAATTTCAACGTTAAAACATTAAAAATTTATACGTCTTTAAATAATTTATGATTTTGGAAGGTACAATTTACTAAATTTGAATTTTTTTTTACTATCAAAACAGTTTTTTTAGGATTTGCAAAAATATTTGAAAATATTTTGCCAATTTTTTTTTCGATGTTGCTAATTTGAAAGTTGTGTTAGGATTTTAGGAAAGTGAAATTAGCCAAATAGTGTGCAAGAAATTTTGCAACAGTTAGAGCAAAATATACTTGTTATTGTAAGCATTTTGCCAATTTCATTTTGAAGACGCCATCTTGGAATTTTATGTTACGATGTCAGAACGTGAAATTTGTCCATTTGTATTACCCTCAAATTTTGAAAAACTTGCGTTTCACTGCCGCCATGTTAGTTTTTAGCGAAAAAGTTGTTAATGAAAGTATCATGCGAATTTTGTTTTGAGGACGCCATCTTGCAATATTTTATGATTTCGGAACATGAAATTTGCCAAATTGTTTGCAGCAATTTTGCAAAATTTGTGTTTCAAAGCCACAGTTTTAAAATTTTTCGGGATATTCCAAGATAAGATCTGAAAAATATATTTGTTACTACAAATATTTGGTAGTAGATTTTGATTTCAAGATGATATCTTGGACATTTTTATAGGAATCTGGAAGATAATTTGCAAAATATACGTGCTATTGAAAATATGTTTCTAAGATGCCATTTTGGAAGTTTCTTTGAGATTTTCAAACGTGATCGAAATTTGCAAAATTATATTACCATCCAAAGTAATTTTGAAAAATTTTCGTTTCAAAGCCACGATTTTAAAGTTTTTCAGTATATTTCAAGATAACATCTGAAAAATATATTTGTTATTGAAAATATGTTGCAAATTTGCCAAATTGTATCACAGCAATTTTGCAAAATTGTCAAATTGTATTACAGCAATTTTGACAAATTTGCGTTTCAAAGCCACAATCTTAAAGTTTTTCAGGATATTTCAAGATAACATTTGAAAAACATATTTTTTACTTTAAATATTTCGCAAATTTTGATTTCGAGACGCCATCTTGAATTTTTCTTTTGGGGATTTTGAAAGGTTACACATTTGCAAAAATTCATACACGTATCTGACCCAAATGCAGCAAAATAGCGTGCACGTGGGGATTGATTGATGAAGGTTTTCAGGGACCTGGGTTCGAAACCGGCTTAAGCCAACTTTTTTTTTTCCATTAATTTCTGAATAAGACGCCCCCACGTGGCGACCTTGGGTTTTTCCCATTTCATATATAGATATTGGCACCTAAATAAACAAACCCCAACGCTCGTGTGACGTCAGACGCGTAATATCATAATAAAAAATTGAGGAAAAGGATTAAAAATAGGCAAACAGAAAATTTGCAAGTACATGTACGAACATAAAGCATAAGTAGGCGGATGAGGGCATGTCTGATTTTCGTTCATTCATACGATATATAGTCGCTGTTATTTTAGGCCTAAAGTGTGAGCTGAATATTTTATGTCTGGGCTTTCGTCATCCCAAAAATCCAAGAAGGTGAATGGGAGGTGTTTTCTCCACACATGTCCACCTTGAAACGAAAAAAACCGAAACGAGTGTTTAAAATGCAATGGACGACCACAGAGGTCACTAATAGTATGTCATAATCGACGATTATCTGTTTAGTAGCACGCTATAGAGGTTTGGGAATGCCGACAGTATCTCGAAAACTACTTGAGTTATACTGTAGGTATATAGGACGTTCAAACTAGTCGTTTCTCTATATAGTGTTTCTGCGATAATATTTACGAAAACTCACTTAGAACGTTAATCATATTTACAGTAGAACCTGTCTAAACTAATACCGTCACTGAATATTAGTTTAGACAGGTTTTTAATTTGGACAGCATTTGTTTAGGATATTACTTCAGACAGGTTCTGAAAATTGAATAGACACAAATGTTAAGAAATTATTTCACAAAAATGAGGAACTTATTAATTTATAAGCATTTGATTTGAGGGGATTTTGCTTATAAAGTATTTTGTGGGGATATTACTTTAGACAGTATTTGCTTCGACAGGTTCGACAGGACATTGTTTCATAACATGAGGAACATATTACTCTAGATGGGATTTGTTTAAAGTGTGTATTACTTTAGGAAGGATTAGGGAGGATATTGTTTCAGACGGTTTCTAGAGGATATTACTTTAGACAGGTTCTTAAACTGAATAGTCACACTCGATAAGACATTTTACGTAATGAGGAACTTAATACTTTAGACGGTATTTGTATAAATGGGATATTACTTGAAACAGTATTTGTTTAGGGAGGATATTACCTTAGTTGGCATTTGTTTAGGGAGGATATTACCTTAGACAATATTGGTTTCGACAGGACACTGGTTCACAACATGAGGAACATATTACTTTAGACAGTTTTTGTTCAAAGGGTGTATTACTTTAGGAAGGTTTAGGGAGGATATTGTTTCAGACGGTTTTTAGAGGATATTACTTTAGACAGGCTCTTAAAATTGAATAGTCACATTCGATAAGACATTTTACGAAATGAGGAAATTAATACTTTAGACAGTAATTGTATAGATGGGATATTACATTAGACAGTGTTTTTATAGGGATATTACTTTAGATAGTATTTGTATAGATGGGATATTAATTTAGAGAGTATTTGTTTAGGGAGGATTTTATTTTAGTTGGCATTTGTTCAGAGATGATATTACTTTAGTTGGCATTTGTTCAGCGATGATATTACTTTAGAAGGAATGTTACAATAGACAGTATTTATTTGGATGGGGTATTACTTTGGACAGTACTTGTCTAGAAAAGATATTACTTTAGAGAGTATTTGTATAGATGGGATATTAATTTAGACAGTATTTGCTTAGGGAGGATTATGATTTAGGTATTTGTTGATCAGAGAGGATATTACTTTAGAAGGTATATTGCTTTAAACAGCATTTGTTTTGGCAGGTTACACTGCATTTACTTCAGTAACAGGACAAGATGGCGCCTAGAGATTCGCATTCGTCATGCATTGGCAATGGAAGGACACCCCATGCTCCCAGCGCCATCTGTGACGCGTTTGGAGCAACGACATTTTAAAAATTATTTTGGCAAAGCGCAATCAGGTGCCGTTCTGCAAATATCAGCACGTGAGGTCTCGTGCGCACGTGCAGACACGGGCAGAGGGGCACCCTGCGACGCCAACGCCATCCAGCGACGCCAAAGGTAAACACTAGCAAAATTTTGAATTTTTGCTCGATTTTCGCCGAAATTTGACACAATTTCGTGGTGTCGAATAAAAGGGTTGTCGTCTGAGGTCCATTGGCGAGTTTGGCGGCCGCTTCCTCATTGTTGTCCGCCGTCGGTCACTTCAAAAAGGCACGCTGGCGCCACTCTGGTGGCGGATGCCTGAAGCTAAAAAAGACCTTTGCTTTTACACCCCCTTATTAGTTGCTATGAATTTAGGCCTGAGCCTAAGGGGGGTTTTCAGAGGGGGAAATTTCGGGCTCCGGACGCGCAGACCCACAATTATTAAAACGCAATAACGAGCGCTGACCACCCGCCAAACCCGGTGCAGTCACAGAGGGCGCTGCCCAGCACCAAATGACCAAAAAAAAAACACTTTCGAGTGAGTTTTCATCGAAAAAAATGATGAAAAACTGATGTCTTAATTTAACTACAGTATCAAATGACAACGCAAAATGACGTCATAATGTCACTTATATGAGTCGTCGTATTTTCAAAGATTTACAAAATTTACGTCATTACGTCAGTATCATGATATTCATGACAATAAAACATGATCGAAAATTACATCATAAGACTAAAAATGTACTACGACAATGCTAAATGACGTGGTAATGTCATGCAAAATTTTAAAAATATCGTTGTGATGTCACTGTCACGTGCTGGCGTATTTTCATGCAAAATTTAAAAATAACGTCAGTATGTCAAAATACAAAAATGATCAAAAATCACGACATCAGACTCAAAATAAACTATCGTTATAACACAAAATGAGTTTAAATGACGCCAATGTCACTATCAAATACACGCACCTCATATTGTCAAAAAAATTCAAAAATTTACGTCATTATGTCAGTAGCATGCCAAAACAAAATGATAAAAAATTAAGCCATAAGATTCAAAATGCACTGATGTCAATATCAAGAGCTATGACATTTTCATGCCAGCATCAGAATAAGATAAAATGAAAAAAAAAATGACGTTATAAGCTAGCATGTCAGCATCGTGGCAATATCAAATGAACAAATAAATGACGTCATGAGATTCAATGTCGCTATCGTGACAATATAAAATGACGTTATTATGTCAATTTAATGTACTATAAAATTTCCACGCAAAATTCGAAAATTGACGTCATTCTGTCAGTATCATGACGATACCAAATTATCAAAAATTACATCATAAGACCCAAAATGCAATTGCATTTAAATCATAATATTCAAAATGCAATTTCAATTAAGTCATAAGATTCAAAATGCACTATCATGGCAATACCAAATAATTTTATAATGTCAACATCACGAGCCATGAGCTTTTGCATGCCAGCATCATAACAATATAAAAAGAGAAAAAAATGACGTCATAAGCTGTCGTGTCAGAATCGTGACAATATAAAATGACCAATAAATGACGTCATAAGACTCAATGTCGCTATCGTGTCCACACAGAATGACGTTATTACGACGATATCATGTGCAGTGAGATTTTCATACAAAAACACAAAAATTCACGCCATTATGTCAATATCATGACCACACAAAATGACGTCATAAGCTGTCGTGTCAGAATCGTGACAATATAAAATGACCAATAAATGACGTCATAAGACAATGTCACTATCGTGACTACACAGAATGACGTTATTACGACGATATCATGTGCAGTGAGATTTTCATACAAAACACAAAAATTCACGCCATTATGTCAATATCATGACCACACAAAATGACGTCATACATTTACATGTAAATTTAAACTAAACTCACTATCACATTACTACATACAATGTATATTTCATTCTAGTATATACACTGTACACAACATAAAATGACAAAAAAGACGTCATAAGCTGTCGTGTCAGAATCGCGACAATATAAAATTACCAATAAATGACGTCATAAGACTCAATGTCACTATCGTGACTACACAGAATGACGTTATTACGACAACATCATGTGCAGTGAGATTTTCATACAAAACACAAAAATTCACGTCATTATGTCAATATCATGACCACACAAAATGACGTCATACATGTACATGTAAATTTAAACTAAATTCACTACCACATTCCTACATACATGTATATTTCATTCTAGTATATACACTGTACAGGGTGTTTGGCTGAAATATGGCGTCCTACGATGACGTCATTTTTACCGTTGATTCTGACCAGAAAAATGACGTCACTAGCTTACACTTACTACATGTATTTTGGTAGGTAGGTACCAGGGCTGTATTTCAACGGAGATGGACGATTAAACGTTTGTTTTAATTGGCGATTACGTTAACCTGACAATGTAACGAGCTTCCATTAGTAATTTATAAGGAAAAATACAGAAAGTATTTGCGTGCCAAATAAGTGAATCAAGTTTTTCTGAAATTGTTTTTTTAGGGGAAGTGCAAAGGGGTGGAGAGGAGTCAGTTGGCATTTTTCCAGCACTGACCATGACGTGAATTGGCACTTGACATACTCCTGACAAGAGGGCGTGGTCAGCGGAGTGGTCACATGACCTTGTCAATGTAGGAAAACACGTTTCCTATTCAACTTTTTTTTCATTTTTGTTATTTTGGGGTTTGTTTCGTGGCGGGATGAGTGAGAAAGTGCGTGCCAAGCTCGCAGACACGCAAAACTGGCTACGAAATATAAAATTATAAAAAAAATTGAAATAATTATTTTTAAAAATAGGGAGAATGGAAAAAATTGGGGAACTTGAAATGCTGATATTTCAGTAACAAACCAAGCAACACGAATTCATTGAAAAGTCAAATACATGTATGTAGGCTAGTGAAATCCATTTGAGAAATTCAAAAATATTTTAAAAATTTTGGAAATAAATCAATATCAAAATAGACAGACAATTCGATGTCTTTAGAACTTATATATTTAAGCTAGTGAACGCCATTATATGCACTTAAAAAATGTACTATTAAAAAAAATGAAATCATTATAGCAAATAGAAAAAGTTGAAATTCAATGAAAAGTCAAATATGTGGGCTAGTGAAATCATTTGAGAAATTAAAAATATTTTAACAATTTTAGAAAAACAATCACCATAAAAATAGACTGTTCGCATGTCTTGAGAATTTAAATATTTAAGCTAGTAAGCGCCATTGTATGCATTTAAAAATGTAATATTATAAAAATAGAAATCATTATAACAAATAGAAAAAGTTTAAATTCATTGAAAAGTTCAATGTTATAACATAGGTTTGAATGCATTTAAGTATATAGATTTAAACGTGTTTCTTGAATAGATAAAAAATTATCATTTTTAAAATTTTGAAAATAAATCAATATAAAAATAGTCAAACAGCTAGAAGGGGTTAAAAAGTTCAATATTTAAGCTAGTGAACGCCATTGTATGCATTTAAAAAATTTTAAAATATAACATTAAATAATTAAAAATCATTATATGAAGTTTTAAACATGTTTCTTGAATAGATAAAAAATTGTCATTTTTTTTAAATATTTAAAAGATATCATTATAAAAATAGGCAAACGGCTCGAATGGTTTGAAAAGTTCAATATTTAAGCTAGTGAACGCTATTTTATGCGCTAAAAATTATAACAAATATAAACAAACAGCTTAAATTAATCGAAAAATCAAATATTTAAACAAGGGATTGAACAGGTTTAATTATGTATATTTAAATATGATTATTGCGTAGATAAGAAATTATGTTTTAATTTTTTTGAAAATTTTGATAATTAAAATAAAATTTAAAAAATTATAATATTTGAGAAAAAGCAACGTAACATAAATACACAAATCATGAGATTGGTCAACAAGTTAAAAATGCTCAAACAGTAACCCAAGATTTGACTGGTCAAGAATTTCGCTAATTACCAGTCAATTAAAACACTGTATTAAATTAAATTTATGAGAAAAAAATTATACAAAAAATATTTTAGAAACCAATTCACTCACAACTGAAACCAGTACTACACATATCGGCATTGAAATAACACGCACTTTTATCCTTTCAGTTTTTTTATATTTTTTTTTCTGTTGAAAAAACTCATAAATTTGTAAAACTTATCGATGATGAATACCCGAAAAAAGCGAACCTCATGATAGATCTTTTGAAATGCATCCCACAAAAGCTTATTTCAAAAACAACACCAACAATGGCAATAAATCACAAAAAAACAACCTCACAATGTCGGCCATATTACACGAATAGAGTATAAAATGCTTGAATGAATTTAACAGGATGTGCTTTAGGAGAGGGTTAAGGGGATGAGGAGGCATTAAGGGGAGTATAAGGGTATAAGTTATATGTGAGGAATCACTTGATGAGATTTATAAACAGTATTTAAAATTGAGTCAAGCTAAACAATGGCCAAAAAACAAACCCACAAATTGCGATAGGGGAAAATCTGCATAGGCCGTTAGGGGTTCTGCGTACTTCCGGGCCTACTTCCGGTCACCATTTGCGTTTGTCTGTATATATCTACTATAATGACCAAGGCCTGTCAACGCTATTTTTACCCAATTTAGTTATGAAAATGTGCACGTTTTTTTGGAAATATCTTGGAAGTAAATTAAGATATGCTTGAATCACTTGAATTTAGTAAGAACTTTATTCGTTTTTTTGCGATCTACTGTATGTTTTCGGGAAAAATAATTTTACGTTAAATTCAGGAATTTGAGTTCAATTTAATTTCAATCTTTTGATTATTTATAAAACTTAAGATTTTGGTAAAATCTTAATTTAAGTGTGTTATTAATAAATAAATGTTTCGCCTCTTTGCTCCTCAGTATATTATTATGTGAATCTGTGAGTTAAAATATATGAAAATGTGCTGTTGACCAGTTTACTGGTATTTTTATCAGAAATTATTTAACAGCAAAGTATTCAGTTGGATCCAATTGCAGCCTTCCAAAATGCACATAATTTTGCGTTCTTGGCGTATTTGTAATGTGTTGATTAAAAAGAAAATAAATTGGACCAGCCAAAATTTACTTTCTTTTTTTGTTTTTCAAAAATTATTTGGTCACAAAATATATATTTTAACATACAGGTTCACGTAATAATATGCTGGGGAGCAAAAAAGGAGAAACAATTAAATAATATCACGCTAAAATTAAGATTTTTACCAAAAAATCATATTTTTATAAATAATCAAAAGAATGAAATTAAATTGAACTCAAATTATTCTTTTTGCCTACAGGTATTTCACAAAACGTTTAACAATACATGTAATATGAAACATTACATTTCGATATAACCCATTTAATATTTTTATCGAAATTCTTCATCTTAATCAAATGACAGGAATTATATTGGATTCAACATTTTCTTTTCATATTTTCCGAAACCAAAAAATTGCGTGTAATTTTTAGACGTCTATAATTTTGACCACATTTTAATGACTATTTACCACATTTAAGCAACATTTTGATCAGCTGTTTTATTTACTTTAATTTCACTTTATTTTTATTTTACTTTAGGTAAAAATTCAACTGCTAATTTTCCGAATACATTGAGTTGAATTGAACATTTATTAAATTGAGGAAATTTAATAAAAATTGAATTTGGACCAGGTTCTCTCTCATATTTATTAAATTTGGGGGAAGTAATACAAATTTAATTTGAACCAGACTTTCACTAATATTTAACGAATTCAATTCAACTCAGTGTCTACTGCATATGTGGTCACCTTGCAGCATCATTGCTAAATTGACTAATCGAAGTCAATTAACCTTGGCATAGGAGGTGAAATTAAAACCAGATTTAGCTGCCTGGCTCGCTATTAAACAACTCCCAATGCCCTCTCGAAAAAACATATCTTAATTTCTAGAAGAAGAAAAAGTTCCTAAATCAGTAATGTCCCATTTGTGACATCATGCGTGTTGTCACATATTTCTGGAGAGAAAAAAAGGTAGCAGAAAACAATATCCTCGACTTTTCCCTCAATTAAGCCTGGCAAATGACACGTAGAGTATGTCAGTAAGTCACATTCAACGAATTGTGACAAAGTACAACAAAAGTGGGAAAAACGTCGGCCATTGTGTTTTTCGGACACAAACGAAAGAGGGGGGTAGGGGGGGTCTCACACGTGCCCTCCAAATGTTTCTAGTGAAACAAAAATAAAAAAACAGACTCGAAACAAGCACAAAAAGTGCGTAGGAAGGTGTGAAATGTCATGAAGAGTGAGCATAAAAGAAACCATGGCGTAGGACCCCATCACAATGGCGCCTCACAATGCCATAAAATCCTTGCTAAAGCAACCGGAAACAGTTCTAGGTGGGTGCACCCATTGAGGACAAGAGAAAAAGTGGCGAAGGAAGACTACTTCCGCTGCATTTTTTGCAACTTGAAAATGATTTTTGGGCTGAAAAACGCCTCAGTTTCGCGACTTTTCATTCAGTTTTGGCTCCATGATTTGTTATCGAACTCTTTTTTTACGAAATCTTTCCTTTCTGGTTTGAGAAAATGTGTTGAAATTATTTTTTTTTTAATTTTTAAGCGAAATTATACCAGTTGGCATCCTTACCAAGCCCCTATCGACGCGCCACCCAGTAGCCACATAGGAAAGCCCATTCTATGTTTTCGAAGGCACGCGCACTAAACGCGCGTGAAACCTTTAAATGCAGAATGGCACCTAAGCGCTCATAGGCTCAAGTGTCAGAAGCCTTCCAGCTGAAACCAAAGAGCGATCAGGTGCCATTCTACAGGCTGCCACTACACGTGCACTGCAGGTTGCGATTTTCTTTATCAAAAATTTAAATAGAAAAATTAAAATATATTTTAAAAATGTCGGGAGACATTCTCTGTACTGAACATTTATTAAAAATACGTTTAAAGTGTGTACTACCTGTTAAAAGTAATAAGAGTCAAACAATTTTGATTCATCTTTACTCTAAATATTCCCAATATTACGACTTATTTCATGAAAATTAAAAATATTTTAAAAATATTAACTGAAATATATCCTAAATATTAACTATTATGAAATTTTAACTGGACTAGCACGTGCGTGAAGCAGGTTTTTCTTTTCCATACGCGTCACTTTTTAAAGGAATTAATTGTTTTTAATGCAAAAAAATTCAAATATATATTTTTTAAAATGTCCAATAATCATTCTCTATATAGAACATTTATTAAAAATACGTTTAAGGTGTGTACTACGTGTTAGACGCGTGAAAAGCCTCAAAAATTGTTGTACATGTTAACTTTAAATATTTCCAACACACTATCATATTTAGAGAACAAATATTTGAAAAAACCCATATTATTACTTAAAAATGTGGAAAATGACGTAAGTTATTCACATAATTTGTTTTTTTAATCTTCACAATTTTTTTTTAAAATCTTCACATCATTTTCACTTTAATTGTTACTTACATATTTTGTACTTAAATACTGAGTTTTCGTACATTTTTACCTTTAATAGAATATTGAAAGTATTTACAACAATAGTATACAATATATCGCTGATTGTCTTTTGCTACAAAATATAACTTTAATGTACAAGCAAATTTTGAATGCTGAATAAGTTTTAGGCAACTTTCCACTTATGCAAAAAAATATTCTAAGTTTAAAAAATAAGCTTGACTTCATATAATACATTTCTCAAAAATTAAATATATTTTTTTGAAAATGTCCAGTAAACATTCTCTATATCGCATTTTCTGAGATACCATTCTCTAGTTAATTAAGAATTTTCTCAAAACTATTTCATGAAAAGTCATATTTTACGAAAGATATTTCACGAAACGCTGACGATACATGATACATTTGCCTATCTCAAGTAGTTTCCGAGTTACTGGTGTACAAAACTAAGTGGGTCAAGTATCAAAAAATATGAAAATAATTTGAAGACCATAATTTATGACCCTGCATGCAATAAAACGTGTCATTATTTCGAATAATTCAGGGGAAACTGATATTTAAAATACTACTAGAGTAGAAATTCAAGTCCGCCTGTGCTGGGCACCAAAAACATTCAAAATTTTTGGGTTGCGAGGGGGAAAAAAGCGAAAATTAATTAGTTTCAGATGATGGTTTTGGAGATTTCTGGAGATCGAAACCATAAATTTCAAGCCTGGGGGGCAACGGGGTTACAACGGACGAGTGCCAATGTATTTTTTGCAAGTTAAATCGTGAAAGAGAAAATGAAAAAAAGCGAAATTTCGTTGAAAAAATTTGTCCACGCAGAAGAGAAAGTGCCGAAATTTCCGTTCGAGTGAATCGAGGACAGGACAAGTCATGTCTGAGTACGGCACACAAGGTAACTAGTTTTGACAAAAAAAAACTAAAGAAAAATTAGCGGATCATGAGAAATGCACTGGAGGGGGGCGAAGAATCACCAGGGAATGAAAAAAAAATTAAATTTCGCTAAAAATCGCATCGGAAATTTAGAAATGAAAAAAATTGTGTGAAAGCATATTTTGAGAATCTGTGTCAATTTCGCCGCTGTGTCAATACTCGATTTTCAGTTATTTCTATACTACGTGTATTTCGATGTTTAAAAAAGGTTAGAAATGATTCACAAAACAAGCATGCGTGCAAGTCAAATAACGTGAATTGGTAAAGAATTCCGCAACAAATAAGTAAGGAAATATTTAAAAAATAATTCTGGAATTAATTTAAAAAGTTATGGAAAGTTAAAAACAAAAGTTATGGAAATTGAAAAAAAAATATGGCAAATAGTTCAAAATAAGAATGAAATAATTTTGAATAGCTATGCAAACAAATCAAAACAGTAAGGATGCATGGAAATAATTAACAAAAGTTTAGAATTCAATAAATAATGGAATGTTTTCAAAAAAATGTGGGATTAATTCAGTAAATTATGGAAGCAATAAAAATAAAAATGGAAATAATAATATGAATAAAACAAATCAAACAACAATTAAAGAAATTAAGTAATTAAAATAATATGGAAATGAGCAGATAACGTAATTCACTAAATAATTAGCAATAATAGCACGACGGGTCTATTTAAAAAATGGAATTAACTAAAAAAAGGGAATTTAAAAAACACTGAATAAATTTAAAAAGACGATGAAACAATTTTACAAAATACATGTAAATATTGAATTAATTCAACAAATAAGTAAGTATGGAAATAAATATGAGATTAATTCAAAATACTATGGAATTAATTATGAATTTAATTTAAAAAAAGGATAGAATTAAATATGGATTCATTTTTACAAAATACATGTAAATATTTAATTAATTCAACAAAAGAGTAAGTATGGAAATAAATATGAAATTAATTCAAAAACGTATGGAATTAAGTATTAAATTAATTGAAAAAGTATAGAATTAAGTATTAAATTAATTGAAAAAGTATACAATTAAGTCTTAAATTAATTTTAATTGAAAACGTATGGAATTAACTATGGATTCAATTAAAAAGTGACTTTTTTTAAGTAAGTGTGGAAATAATAGAAATAATAGATAAAAAAAATATGGAAATAATGGAAAAAAAATATGGAAATAATGGAAAAAAAATATGGAAATAATGGATAAAAAAAATTGAAATAATGGGAAAAAAATGGAAATAATAGAAAAAAATATAGAAATAATAGAAAAAAATATGGAAATAATATAAAAAAATATAGAAATAATAGAAAAAAAATATGGAAATAATAGAAAAAAATATAGAAATAATAGAAAAAAAATATGGAAATAATAGAAAAAAAATGGAAATAATCCATTAAAATAAGTATTTAAATAACTTAGTTCAAAGAATATGCATGGAAATAAGTTAAGAGTCACTCCTAAAGTACGAGGGAACAACTTCGGAAACAACTTGAGCAAGATGGGCATTCGAAATTGTATGGGGACGTCCATATAATACAGTACCAGAATGACGTAAATGGGGGTAAAGGATGGGAGGAAATGACGTCATAGGCGCCTATGATAAAATAGCGTGATTTAGCGGAAACCTGCCTTCGTATGAACCCCACGACCTCACTGAGGGGTCATCCAGAAATTCCCAACGGTCACGAAGTTAGCGCTAGCGTGGGTGGATCGGCGAATTACACGCTTTTAACATGGAGCCTGGTACCCTGGGCTATGCGTTCCCCTTACGCCCCCTAACCCAGCTAACCCTACTTCCCCTTAGCACGCTCTATTACTGACTTATACCATGACCAAAGTTGGGAGCTTTACTTTCAACGGCCCGTTGCGCTTGACAGACTCGAGTGCAAAACGAATTTTTTTTTAAAACACGTGTGACCTTACCCGCACCGAGGCGTTCGTCCACTGGTCGGATGACCCTTGACCCTCTGTGGGATGACGTCATAATGCACGAGGTCAACCTCGGTGACGTCATAGCTGCTCCAATTATCTCCATTTGCACTAACCGAAGTTTGGTGCAACACGTTAATCGTCGACCTTAATTCTCGTTAACCCACTTTCGTTCTCACAGATTTTCTGCAAGGAAACAAAGCGTTGAACAATACGGTTAATTCATCATAATTCTGAACAAGAAGAAGACTAACACTAAGAATAATGAGTGTTCCTAAAGTAAAGGTGTCACGAAAGTGCTTACGGGTCTGATGGACACAATGCAACCACAATAATGAACCGGAAGCCACGCTTTAGAACGCAAAAACACCGAACTAGCGAGAGGAAGTTCACTCAAAAACAACACCAACAATGCGAACAATGATCAACAACACAGATCTGAAGAATATTTTTGATGAAAACATATTTTAACTATACATTGTACGTGAATATAGGCTAACCGTAGCAAGCATCGATAAATTGTATTAGAATTTGAAACGCGTCAACAATACAAATTAAACTCTTCGTTTGTTAACTGTCAATATAATAATTACCTGCTGATAGTTGTTTTACTTGAAATAAACTTGTAAAGTTGGCTTTCAATAGTCATTTTACGCCATTTTGAAAAAAAAAAGCAATTGAGTTCTTATCGCAAAAAATAGAACGTTCTCTCATTTGGAATCCGACGTTCTACGGTTGCCATGGTTATCACGTGCGTGGCTTCCTCGCGCATCGACACGTGACTCCGTTCGACCAATCAGCGCTCGCGCGTGGCAACTTCAAAATCCATAAAATGACGTCATGGGTGACGTAACCGGAACGAACCGATTGCTGCGCCCCCTAACGATCTAATTAGCGGGAGGGCAAATGCTCGATTAACCTTATTAATCGCGATTAATTAATTAGGCGACAAAATTGCTACAATTACGATTAAATTACGATTAAAACAAAGCTGATGAAAAACACGAGTTTACCCCACCATTGTTACCCACCAATTTAGGAAGTTAATTAAAGGGAAAAACTAGCCGTCATATACATGTACATTGTACTTGTAAAGAGAAGAGGATTTTTATAATTAACTTACAGCAAGGGTTCGTAAAATATGACTATTGTTAATTGTTAGCTCATCTGCCATGTTTACTAACCGAGACGATTTGCTAGGATCTCATTTCGTGAGTCGTTTGGTCCAGAAAGTTTCTCGGAAATTTCTTGAGTTGAAGAACGCTTACTATACATTTTTTTAAAATTTTCAACAAATTCTTAACAAACAAAAATCTTACCAAATTTAGATTAAAGTAACTCGAAAGCTATTTGCGATAGATATGTAGAAATTTGCATCGTTTAAGTGAAGAAACATTTTGTTACCAAATTTCTTACTATTTGAGAAAGACAACCAGAAAGATTTTCAGAAATTTCTTGAGTTGAAGAAAGCATTGGGAAATCTTTCTATAACAATTTTTTTTACCAAATATACATGTAGATAAATTCACGTAACTCGGAAGCTACTCGAGATAGACAAGTAGAAAGTTTTTCAGAAATTTCTTGAATTTTCTTGAAATTTCTACAGGGAAACAATTTCTTACCAAACTTAGATTCAAGTAACTCGAAAACTACTTGAGATACAGCGAAACCGATATACAGCAGGTTAACTTCGCTCTGTTTAGAGTTCAGAATTACAGCACGTGTAACTGGAAAACTACTTGAGATGGACTCGAGCCATACTCACGAGCATATCCTCCGCTTTCGATTCGAATAACTCGGAAACTATTTAAGGTAGACACACCGAAGTAATTGTGTTTTTGCTTAGTTTTTAACGCTCTGTCCAGCAGTGAAAACGGCATTAGGCTAGGACGAACGAATCTCGAGTTATTAGCAAAACCCCTAAAGCCCCTTAAAAGTGTAAAAGTGCCAAGTGGGCTTAAGGGGTTTTTGGTCAGTCCAGACCACGTCTTGGCGTCGTGTCCAGCTTGACCTTTCCCCCCTGAGACGCAGCGCCTTATTAGGAACAATAGGGCTGCTTGTAGCTGTCACTTGAGGCTCCAAAACGCATTAAAATCAGCGCCGAGTGGACAGCGGTCAAGCTGGTCAAGTGGTCAGCAACAACTAAAATCGGTCGACTCGAAATAATCCGAAGTGACCAACAGAAGGCCTCGGTGTCCAGTGTCCATCCAGATTAAAACTGATTTGGACATGCAACTTTTCTGTGACGTTTTTTCACCATTCCTTGACCATTGCTTGACCCTTCATGGTTTAGCTTTTGAAGGTATCATCGTGGCTCTATCTAAATTTGTCAAATACACTTACGTGCAAAAAAATCGACCCTGCACCAGCATAAATCGAGTAAAAATGTGTTTTTACTCGGAAACCAAATGTCGGATTTAAAATCGGAAAAATGTGTTTCGAAGACAATTTATTCGTCTTTGTAATTCGCCTAATTTGCATAAAATTTCTTATGCGTATTTGAGGCGCAAAATGTCGAACTTAAAGCAACCCGAATTTGCATTATTTATGGCATATGCATTCTCGTACCCCTGTGGCTATAAAAGTGTTTCTGAATGCAATTTGATTATCAGAGCTTAATGAACACAC